>LT727937.1:108709-133704 GCA_900157175.1 Oithona nana
AACAAGAAGAAAATACAAAGATGTAGAAGCGCGAGCAGCTTGAGCTCGCGCTTAAAAAGATGTTGAAGCCACTGATTCTCAGATCCGTTTTATCATCAGGCGAGCTCACTCAGTTTTTGATGAGAGGAGTGCCACTCAATCAGAAAGCATCGTGTCTCTCTGCATTTTAACCAGGAAATTGTTTGTTTGAAAAATAAGTTTATTCTTTACATAACATCATCACAAACAGCTCTCATGAAATAAATACAGACTTCTAAAAATCATGCGTTATTGAAAATAGGTCTCCAATCCTGTTTATCTAAGCTAGGTAACCCATTTGGTAGTCCAGGAAAAGCCGACTGTTGCGCCCTCTTGTCTTTCCTTCGGTCAACAGACACATTATAACCGAAATTCCTTTTGCCTGAAGTCAAACTTGAATTGATATAAAGTCGCGGCCTTTTAGCACCTCCCGGAATGTTAGGCAATGTTGGTGGTTTGGGTGGCCTTGGCGGTGAAGGTGGAGCCGGAGGTGAAGGTGGAGAAGGAGGTGGAGGAGGTCTTTTGAAGCCTGAAGGTGGAGGTGGAATATGCGAGTGTGCACCTAACAAAACAGGTGGCTGAGGTGGAGGAATATTTGCTCTAAATGGTCTTTGAGGTCTGGTAGGCAAAGCCGACACCTGTAAAGGTGCACTAGGTGTCGGTGCAGGTGTTACAGGTGCAAAGAATGCTTCTTGTGGTTGTCTTTCTTCTCTTGGCACCGGTTCGTCATCGTAGTAATATTCATACTCGATTTCATTATCTTTTGTATCGTAGTAATCAGGTGTTGATGCAGGTGCGACAGGTGCTTCTTGACTTTGCGCGGAAATGCGTTCCACTTTGGTGTTAGGTGGTAAGATTTCATTAATGGCTGAAAATTGTGAGATTTCTTCGGGTTGGGTCGGTGTAAACGCTCTCAATCCTTGAATATTTTCATTATCCGGGAATGTCATGCGAATAATAATGACATTAGGACCATCAGCTTTGACATCTACTTTGGGTCTGGGTAAAGCTTTGGATTTGTCACCTCCACCTGGTCTCAAAATGATGTTCATCAACATGTTTCGTCTTTTGAATGGCGAAACTTCATCTTCATCAAGTTCTTCTCCGGAATTGACATTGGTATCGGCCCTGAAAAAAAAAACATTCCAAAAAAGAAATTACTTTCTTGTGGTTCTTCACTTTTATGCTATTATTATTAGGTGTAGACACTATTTTTAATGACCTTCTAAATTACTACTTCAAGTCATTAAAAATTTATTTTTTAATGGAGATTTTATTTTCAAGGTGGATCATGGTGACTAATCAATTATAATCCGTGATGGTCAAGTGAATTTCTCAGAATATTCATCAGGATTTTCAAGCTGTTTTTGAGCTGATTTTCATGACTCTTCTAATACATTATCGTGTGAATGATTAGCTAATTAGCCTAATTAGGTAGGGCCTCCATAGCACAAATGAAGGTTTGTTTGTCATTGTAAAACTACAATTAGTTTATGTACTCACTTGTCTTGAAATACAAACGATACTTTTGAATGTAAACTGTAATTGTCAAGTTTTTTAAAAAAATTTTGTTTCTCAAATTGTCTCAATTCTTACCTCTCACTAATTTCATTTTCTTTAGGAGGTGGACCCCCAGAACTGGAGTCTTTTTTAGGTCTTCGTAGTTCTGGATACTCAGATGTCAAGTAGACCGGAACAACAGTGGATTCTTCAGAGTAATCCGGAGCTGCGGAAGGTTCAACACCTTCTTCATCATCAAAAATACTGTCAATTCTTTCAGTTGGGTTTGCTTGGAAGTTGAAAGGATCGTAACTGGCAGTTGGACCTGGAGTAGTCACAGGTACAGGTCTGTAGGTTGGTGAAGGCACTGATGAAGGTTTGGGACTGAACACAGGTTGTGGTTTGGGTGGTCTTTGTTGCCTTTGAGGAGGTTGAACACTTGAAAACCCACCGTACAAGGGAGGACTTGTCACCTGACGTTTCTTATTTTGAGGTTGAGCTTTGACCAATTGTACACCCTGAAAAGATGAAAAAAATTTGATCCTTGACCTAGAGTAACTAACTACACAACATGAGTAGTGCCACTTTTTGAAACGTTTTTGCCGAGTTAGTTATTTCAACTAACACCAGAGGCGCTGTAGTACTACGTTACCCCAAAAGAGATCAGAAGTAAAAAAGAGTTGCACTACTCATGTTATATAGTTATTCTAATTTGACCTTAGAGTTTCAAGTTGAGTAAATCAATGAATGGCACAATAATTACAGACATGTAGACATAGCAAACAAATTCAAAAAATGTCATGAAAACGGTTACCTTGAATCCTGATGAACCATGACTATGGCTGATATCAGGACTTGAGAGAGGCGTGGTTGAAGGTGCTAAACCTGCTTGGACATCAGGCAGTAAAATGCCTGGCTGGCTACTAACCACAATAGAAGATGTAGCAGGGGTTGAAAACGAAACTGAAGCTCTTGTTGAAACCACAATTGGCAAAGGAGTCACGGTGCCTGAAAATAAGAAAATATAAAGTGAACCACTTTTTATGGTTTTTGATTTCATGTGATGAAATCATGTCCATCCATCAGTTTTTCACTGAACAAAAAACCAATAGTGCAAAATTGATGAAATATTTTCGCTGATTTGTTAAAAAAGGCTAAAATCGTCTGAAAACAGTGTGTTTTACAAAGTAAAAGATTGCGTCAACAGCAGATGTCAGTGACTGATAAATAATTTACGTAGCACTCCTTTGTTTTATTTTTCATGGTGGTCAATTTGATTATCAAGTTCTTCCGTCAGCTTTGGTTTGCCATGATGTATTAAAACCTTCATTTTCTCTCTAATTTGTTTGGAGGTCAACTCTTGATGATCAGGGATGCTGCTGCTTATGAGAAATGTGAATTTGACATTATTTTGTACTGAACTGAAGGCATCTCTCTCTAGTATTGATGATTTTTCCTGTGAGAATTCAGACGATTTTGCCGCTGCCGACAGTCGATATGAGATGAAGCAAGGTTGTACGCATTGCTGATCACCGTAATTACTAATTTAATTGCAATTTCTAGTTTTCTATGATAGTACATGATTAAATCATCAAAATAATGAGTGAAGATCAACTTTAGTTACAAAATTGCCACTAGAGGGCGCCAAGCAAAATAAAATAAAAAATTCAAAAAATTTATTTGAACAAAAATAAATTTTAAAAAATCGGTTAATCAAAAATTAAAATGGATCTTACCTGGTTGGGTAGGAGCAGGAATATATCCTTTAGGTGCCAAAGTAGGCTTAAAAGCCTTTTTAGGAACATTTTCCTCTTGGCAAGATTTGGTAGACATGCCTAAAATCTGGAAGCCGTGCACTTGATCTGCTTGATACTCAATTCGTCGAATGATACAATTAGGTTCCAAAAGTTCGTAAACTCCACGGACAACACCAAATTCATCGGCTGTTTCTTTCCTTGAATGAGTGATTCCTGTATCGGCATCTTGCGTTGAGTATTCAAAACTGTATGAATTGGTTTTAGAGGCCTGGAAATATTGTGAAAATAGCAAAATCAGCTTCAAAACCGTTGGAAGAACAATAAAGACTTTGATTTACTACAATGCTACTGCAAAATGCAGTTTTTTCGCGTTTCGCATTTTGGTGGTGGACACATTTTGTTTGTACTCTGATGTCGCGTTCCTATTGTAATTATTCGAGTAGGTACGGTTATTCGGTTGGGAAACAAGTAACTTTTTCAGATGATCCAAATCTGGCATGATACAAACTAAAATTACATTTTTGAACACACTGTGCTTTTTTTTGAAAAATCAATCAGATCTTGAGGCTGGGTCCGAACGCTGTGGTCGAGCTAGAGCACAGTACTAATACCCAATAAAAGTTCTATCTGTAAGAATAATTGAGTGTATGAATAACTATAGGGGAAATAATACACTGTATACCGAGCATATTTTTTTCATTTAATTTTTCCTTACAGATTGATGCAGAGCTTTATTATTGCATATTATAGTCCTGAAGGCTTTTCGCACAGCTTGTCAAATTCCCAAAAGGTTATCAGACATTTTTCAAATCAGCTCTATCACTGAAGCATCATTCCTTGTGAGAGAATTTAGGAGGAGCCAAAAAGAATTGATTTTCTCATTACTCAACAAAGAAAGTTTTCATTTTTTCATACTTTGTACTTAGGCTAAAAATAATTGAAGGTCGATGATTTTTGTGGGTTTCATTAGCTTAGAACGATTGACCACTTCACCGCGAAATTTCTTGACGTAATGAGCCATGTCACGTTTCAATGTCAATTTAAAAACTCGCTGCTTCACTTTTTTTCCAAAAATTTGCGGGGTTTCTCGAATGAGAAAACCTTGAACTCATACCATAAAAACGATTAAACATGCGCGCATACAATTTGTCTCATCATTAAAACAACGAAGAAGGAAGAAGAAAGTATCATTTTACACTTATTAAAAATGTGACAAAAACATCACACGGAACTAATGAAACGTTTACAAGCGTAGTTCATATTTTACTAAAGCGTGACATATCGTTTTGTCACGATTTTGGAATCCATGATATCTTCATCAACACCGAAACAATTGCGACATTTTGCTACTAAGGGTCGTTAGAAATTCCTTGCGGAAGAAGCAGAAATGACCTCAAAAAATTCAAAGTTCAAGATGCCGCTGCTGTACAATGTGTAACATAATGAGACAAATGCATGCACAATGTTTGAAAATCACAGAAAATGTCGCATTCGAATTTTACCACCACAATTATGGCAGTTTTAAATATTTGAAATTTCGCGCTATAAATAGTCTTAATTAGAGCTCTAGATTCTAATATTCATTTTAGGCACGAAAATTCAATTTTTGCCTGATATTGTGAAAAAAAAAAAAGAAAAAAAATTCTCCCCGTCGGGGAATTGAACCCCGGTCTCCCGCGTGACAGGCGGGGATACTTACCACTATACTAACGAGGATTTCTTACTATTGAATATTGAAAGTCTTAATAATATTTTCAGTCGTACCTCTTGAAATTGCATTGCGGATATCTTCCTTATGGAAGCTGCTGCTCTAATTTCAACCAGACCGTGTTAATAATCATAAGGACATCCTGAACAAGAAGCAAACAAAACCGTCATACATCCTACTACTCAATCCTAATCATGTCAAGTTAACACCAAAATTGGCTGCTTTGAACCTGGTTGCAACCGGTTTTTGCACTTTTTTTGCAGTTGTACCTAGCGATGTGAAGCGAGACAAGTACTTCAATGATTACAAATATCACAATAATTGCCTAACAGACCATGTAAGTGAGTAAAAATTAGTCTTAATTCTTACCTGACCCTTTTCATTTGGATTTCGCTTGGGTTTCTTGACATCTCGGGTTCTCAATGTGGAATCTAGTGGAACTGACACTTGCAAAGCTTCTTCCACCGATGAGATGATCAAGTTGTCCAAATCCTCAGTCAAGTTGTCCAAGAAAGGAACGTTTTCCTCACTGGTGTAATCGTAATCATCAGTGTCAATGGCCTCTTTGCCAATGAAGTCTTTGACGTGTTCTGACCTAAGTCCTGGAGCTACATAAGACGTTGGCAAAGCTTGACTTGGACCCAAAACCTTGATTTGACTATCCACTTGAACAGGTGCAGGTCTGGTTTCCACCTTCCTTTTCTTTTTGTCTGCCTCATCAACGTCAAGTTTCTCATTCAAAAACAACTTTTCCAGTTCAAGTACTCCTTCAGTGGTGGCTGGTTCAAGCGTACCAAAGCTGACATATTGGTATGACGAACCAGGAGTTGAAACCACGGGTTTGACAGTGGTTGTGGTTGTTATCGGTTCTGTTGGAATTTCGTGTTCATCACTGATACTAGTCACTACATGAACTTCAGTGCTTTCATCTTGACTTTCAGGTTCGGCTGTGGGTTTATTATAATTCCGGAATCGGTTCCGGAAGTTGGAAATCCGCGGGTTCAACACCTTTCTTCTTGACCAATCATATGGCTGAGCACCTTGAGGCGCAGCTGAGGCGTTGTCCAATAACAAAGCGTTTGTCTCAATAATTGGAGAATTCTCAGTTTGTGTTTCAGACTTGAGTTCGCCCAAGGATTTGACGCGGGGTCTAATTCGTACCAACTTTTTGGACTTGAACTCTGGATCATGGTAAGTTCGCACTCTAGATTTACTCTTGACTTTGTTGAGTAGAATCTCAGCTGCTGTGGAATTTTTGACGGGAGCCAAATTGGCAACTTTTTTGGTGGTGTCTAATTTCTTTTGGCGTCTTTTGAATCTTGAATCTTTTACCTCATTGGCAGACTCTTCATTTTGGCTGAGTGCTTCTTGCATATTTTTGTTGATGGAAGGCACTAATTTAGTCGCTATATTAGGACTCAATGTAGGCAAAAATTCTGTTGTCACAGATTCCTCTTCTGTGACAGTTGTGACTTCTTCATCTGTGACTACTGTTGTGACAGGAGGTTGTTCTGTGGTCGTGGTCTCATTTTGAGCCAAAACACAAGAGACAACTAAGCTCAAAATGAATACTAATTTAGTCATGATTTTTAGGTCCATTTCAGATCTATCATAAACACTGAAGCATGGTCTGGTTTTGAAGAAGTCACTAATTCAACTGAGGATTCTCTCAAAAAAGTCGACTGAAGTTTCACACGCTTTATGAACTTGGAATATCAGAGACACGACGACGGGGCCGGAGTCTGTGTTCAGCGGCACACTTACAAATTGAACACAATTGACGCAAACTTTGCGTCGAGAGGATGGCGTTGCGTTCGTTCGTTCTTACGGTGGCATAAGAGCACAGGGTCATGCATGATAGCAACTCAAGCGTGAACAACACTTGCATTGATATTCAATTGAAATTGGAAAAATGTTGTGACGAAAGACCTTTTTGAAGTCCTTTTGGCATCAGATGCAATGGTTGCAATATACATACAAAATCTGTTTCAGTCTTTTGAACTTCAATAGCGAATAATTTTGCCCTACTTTTAGCATGACTGAATTGACTGACTTCATTCTTGCTTGACTAAAATTGGATGAAAAGGTTTTTTGGCCAAAAAATGTTTCAAAATTAATTTTTTTTCGATTAACGATTTTTATGGTCAATTTGGGTGATTTTGCATAAACAATTTTCAAACTCTTTTGAATTCTTTTTGACCATAGAATTTTGATATGGAATATTACTTTGACAGACGCTAATTACAGTACCCTGCTTCATTCTGCTTCTGTACGCGTTTTTACGCATTGAACTTGGCATTCATATTGACGAAGTAGCACGCGACATCATCCACTCTACTGTTTTGACTTTTTGAAACAGGGTTTCGGCTTGGCGTTAAAAGCGGCCATAATCATCTGCCATTAATGATAATGATGTGAAATTCTTAAAACAAGAACCTTTCAAAAGAATTCATTGAGGAGACTTGTAGCCGTCAGTGTATTGACTAATTTGCTCTTTCAACCACATCATTTTGTTGGCCATTTTTCAGTGACGTTTTTTTTTTCCTGAAGAAAACTATGCACAATGCAAAGTTGGTAACCACATGAAAAGGGCCTTCGAGCTGGTTCGAATGAAATTTTCCAATGAATCCAGTCTAGTCCATCTTCACCCTTGAAAATTTTGCCGTCGACTCCTTTGAGTTTGGGAAAACAAAAAATACTTAACCATGAAAATCACGAATTAGTGAGTTTCACAACCATTGGTTTATTGAGCCTTTAAGTATATAATTAACCTTTTAAAAAATGTGTGAATTGAATTGTGAATACGGGAATTGAACCACATTGGTCGTAATTGAGAATGATGGAAATGATGGTTTGTCGTTTCACACTTGGTTAAAGTTTAAGATTGACAGCTTTGCGATGGTCTCGAAATGTAAAACACATCCGTGAAAACCATCCAAAACCATTTCACCTTGACATTGATGATGATGATCATCATCATATAATCAAGTCTTTTTCTAGTCTTCAAAAAAGCTTCCTATTGCTAAATGTGTACTGTTGCTACTTCAAAACCATTGGAAACCAATGGTTTTCAAATCAAGGAAGCCTTGAAGTACAAGAAAACATGTGTGAAATTCCAAATGATGAATGAGTTTCACGATGCAAGAAAGAAAAAGGTTGTTCACAAAGTTGTAGTCAATTTGTTCGCCTTGGTTGTACGATGGTTTTTCTATCAACCAACAGCAGCAGAGGCGTTAAAACCATCCTTGATCAAAGTGTTTGCATGAGAAATCAAGCATATTTTCACTGCCATGGCAAGCAGCATATCAGATTGATTGGCTAACCTTGAATGATTACATTTATGTATATCAACAGATCTTTTTTGGTATCAAACGTGACAAATGTCACAATTTTACCAGATGTCCAAGCAGGTTGCAGCAGCAACCTTCAATATTCACGTGAGAAACTTTATAACTGGAAGGAGTTATTTTTTCAAGAAGGTAGCACAATAAAAAACCGTCTTTGCATGATTGAATAATCATTGATTCAAAGTAAAAATTCCGGTCATTAGACCTTGGTCAGTTAGACTCAATTCAAGTAGTAAAATAATGTTTACGTTTTTCGTGATTGTAGCTTAATTAGCAAAAGTCATCAATGAGACCAACCATGCGAAAAAGTCAAGTCACATAAAACGTACACAAAAGCAGTTTTGATTGATAGGTTTATGTCAAGGCTAATGGTGTATTTGATATAAAGCTGCCAAAATTAGTTGGTCAAATCTTTCTTTCTCACACTGCATTGCTCACAATGTTTGAAAATCAAACAAAAAGTCTCATTCAACATTGCGAGCGAAGCGAGCTACGTTTACATTTTGAGTGGACAAATGCAAAAGTTAAATAATAATGCCAAAAATGGTCAATTTTGGCGAGTTTTTAGAAACCCNTACATTTTGATTGGATAAAAGTTAATTGAAAATGCCAAAAATGGTCCATTGTGGCAAGTTTTTGAAACCCTGAAGCTTGCTGTCAAACAGTGTTACCAGACAGGTCAGTTTTAGTAGGACAAAATTTGAAGGAAAATGTCAAAATGCGACATTTTGAGTAATGTGTGCATTGCTGAGAAATAAAATTGACGATTTTATTGCAAACAACTTTCTATTTATAATGGTTTTCAACCTAATTGGTTGCCAATGTAACTGCCTGCAAGAGCCGCACCACCTACGAGGAATGCGGTACCCAAAGCTCGTTGGAATCCTCGACCGCGTCCGCGTCCACGGCCTCTGAAACCTCCAAAGCCTCCAAATGAACGGCCTCGATTGTAGCGGCCGTAACCTCCATAGCCTCCATAACCTCCATAATTACCCAAACCAAAGAATTGTGGGGATCTTCTTACAATTCTGCAAGGATTTGAAAAACTGACACTTGAACTTTGACGGATCCGGATATTAGATAACTTACATATGTTCAGGTACGCTAAGTTGTTCATTTGAAACGGGAATTGCACTGCTCAATTGGACGCAAACAAGCACAACTAAAAACTGAGGATAAAATCGTTTTAGAGACTTTCTGAAGATAAGTTGAAATTGATTCTTACGCAAATTGCTAACTTCATAATTGTACGAGTATCTCGATCCAACTAAACTCAGGATAGGTTTGGGGCCCCCTTTTTATGCAGGTTTTGGTGTACACAAGTTCTTGAGTTTGGAACCAAAAGTTTACTCTGAAACATGACTTTACAACAACTTGAACGCTTGGAAAAAAACGAGTGTCAACAAATGAATTTACGTAGAATTTTCAAGGTTTGCTTGATGCATACAACATCTATGCGTCAACGAACTTCAATTCATTGTTATGTAAAAAGTCAATTTTCATACATAGAAAGAAATTGACACGACGCTTTCTGACGAGAATTTTTATACTGCGCAACATTCACCAATCTATAACGCAACCTATTGAACTGAATGAGAATTTATTTTATCTTTTGTTTCAAACGTTTGAATATTACATTCTCAAGACAACTACTGCATGCATTTAGGTTTCTTTCACTTTTAATTTCAGGTTTTCTGGTGTGTCTTCTAACGAACACTTGAACGAGAACTACAAACAACGCGAACGCGAAGTCTTGAAAATTAAAACCAGCGTTTCAAAATTAAGCAGCCACCAAAAATCGCCAGAATCGCCACTTTGGGGGTTTGCAACATTAACGCAAAAAAAAATTTTGCGCAAAACTTTGCTTTGAAATACATATTTGAATTTTTGCGCCCAAATTGTGCATAAAATATTTTCGCCCAAAAGATTTTATTCAATTGAGATACAAATACATCATTACAGCAGATACAGCTGTTGGAATTAATACAAAATTTACCAAGTATTTTATCATAAACATTTTTTGATTGTATTCGTTCAAGCTGATCGTGTCATTGACTCTCGGAAAAGGTTGATTTTTGGGGACAGGAACCTTCAAAAATTCACATAAGGGTTCCCATCCTTCTTTGACACTAAAAACTAACAATTTGTCTGCTGGAACACTTTGCCGGACCTCTTGTATCCAATCTTTGTAGAATTGAATTGACGCTTCTCTTCCCGCCTCGATCGCACCAAACATACTTTGACCGTTGACCATGGGTACATAAGCTGATTTGGTGATCAATTTCATGATTTCATTTTTGCCAATGTATCGCGTGTATAAAGTCAAAGGAAAGGAATTGGACAATTGGTTGCTAATGTGAATGGAGTTCTTGACGGACTCGTACCATGATTCCGGATCTCGCACGGTCAACAGAACTTTTGCATCCGGAAACGCAGCCTGTAATTCTCTAAAGAATAAAATAGTAAATATATTTTCAAGTAGTGTAATGGGGTTTAGAATACTTGTAATAGATTGCTGCTGGGTTATCTAACGTAGCCACAAATCCACGATTTTTCAAGAATGCAATCCAATCCTTTGGAGCTTTTTTAGTACCATTTATGATGATATCTTTCCAGAATTCGTAATCAATATCTTCTCCCTGATTTGTATTCATTTTTATAAACTGTACTTATTTGAGTGATAAGATTGAAATACTTGAGCCAAGTTGTTCATATGGTAGACTTTGCCTCCCAAAAGTTGTGCTAACGCTGACCGCGTTGATAATGTTCCGGTGCGTGGTAATCCGGCACCAATGACTTGAAGTCCATCGAAATTCTCTTGTAATTGTAATTTTTCTTCATATTCACTTCCTTTTAATAATGCATTCATTTTTTTACTTTTGAAAACAGGTTTGTGAAATAATCATGTGATTGTGAATTGTGATATTTGAACGATGAGTAAGATTGTAGATAGGTTGCGTGAATTATATTCTCAATGATGCGGTAAATACAACAGCTGAACTGAGTTGACAAAAACTCGACAATTGAAAAAAAGTTGTAAAATTGACGTGACGAATTACAATCAAAAATAAAAGAAGAAAAATTACAAATGAACTTGAATTCAAACATTCAAAAAAGGTATTTCATTCAATTAATTGATTTATAGACGAAATTTAGACGAAAAGAAAAATGTTCAGTGGCATTTTTCAAAGGACACAATTCTGGAAACGCTGTTAATTTTGTTGCTGTTGCTGAGTAAGTAAAAAACGCCTCTCTAAAACAAGACTTGCGTTGGGAAGCGAATCAAACTTGTCAACGTCATTCACTGCAGAATCTCCGAACCGACCCAGTGAACATTTAGTGAATTTTGAAGGTAAAGATTTACGCATTACCATTTATTTACGAAATAGGTAATTGTTTATTGACATAGTACTTTCAAATTCAAGGTCTGTCAATACATTTCCAAGCCGAATTTCAAAGCATTTCATGTCAATTATTTGCTATTTTAGTCCTTTGGCTGATAGGAAACGGTCTTATAGAGTCCTTAAACTAATTTGATACTTTGATTATTGGCCAAACTTTGATATTTGAGGGTGAGTGATTTTTGACATTTACATAGACGAAAACCCCGAAAACCGCAGATATCAAAGTACAATTTTTATTCTTTTTTAGTCTTGTGCAAATAGTACACCTGTTTTTTACGACTTTTTTTTAATCTCGATGACTCATGATTTTGTTTTGCAGACAGGTACAAAACAATTATTTTTTAAAAAAGAAAATGAGCGTACAAATTCCGCGCCTATATTTATACTGTCAAGTTCATGAGTCAATTGTTTACAAATTACCCAATGCACTATGTAAAGAAACAGATTACATATAAAGCCACAAGAAGGCGCGCACAAAATTGATGCGTAGAGAGAAAGGACGACAAAAAAACACCGAAAAAAAAATCATCGATTGCTTGGCGAAAGCCTCAGAGTTCTTTGTATCTGTGAAGAGAACTTTCTACCTTCAACTTCGACGCATAAAACAATATCAAAATCGAGCAAAGCGAGCAAAACGAGGAACTGTCAGAAAAATCGTTTATGTGTCATTTTTGAATGACAAATAAGGGGGCGTAGCATAATTCCTAAGAATAATCACATGAAATTTGAGACTTCCTCTTGGTAGGAGTTTATCAGTGATTTTCTGCATGTCTCCAATTTTCAAAACGTTCATGATTTTCATGATGCTTGTTGACTTACGTCCGTTATGATGTCCATTAAACTTGTTAGACAAGATGTTCTGATGTTTTCAATAAATACACAAACAACAAAAAATAATCTTTGTCTGGGTGATGACCTGTGATGACTCATGATGTGGAACAAATGTGACAAGTTTGATAACTTTCCTTTGTTCTTTTCTAACATAAAAAGGGGGAGTTTTTTCGATGTCTCAAAAGCAATTTAACAAGAAACTCGTGACGAACTAGAAAATAATGATTAAGTGTGAGATTACACTCAGATGACAGGAGTCATTTGAAACATTTAGTAGATTAGTGAAATTGGAGATTATTGAAGACTTCAATATTAGTTTTGACCCAGAAAAAATCCAAAGGTTTTTGACACGCAAAAAAAGCTTCTTTCTTATCTTTTTAATATTTTTTTTTTACTTACAGCTGATAACAATCCAGATGTGTTGACACTGTGCGAACAAAGACAAAAAACCATGGCTCCACTCCTGGATCCGGATAAACAACGACGAGCCTATGATCGCTCTTGTTCAAGCTTGAACACCACACCAAAGAAGACTCTATTTTGGCTCCTTTTGAGCTTGCATATTTTATCTTGCCTAAGTCAGAAATCTAACTCAGATCAGATTCATGAGATCTTTCATGATGATCTTGAACACAGCATTGTCAGACGGGATGTCAGTTCCGACGGTGGATCTCAAGCTCAAGAAGTATCAAAATTAGCCTTAGCCACCAGATTAAATTCAAGCCACCTACATTTGATGGTCCATTGGGCTGGCCAAGGATCACCGGTCATTTTTGTCTTGGCTAGAAGTCAAGTTATGGATTCCAAGGCAAATTCCAAAGTCTACATTTCTAGAGATTATGGCAAGACCTTTCATGAGAAGTCGGAGCTTTTTCAAGTGTCCACCAATGCTGAGGATGGCAAGACAAGTACAAATGCTGTCATTGCTAAATTCTATCATCATCCGCAAAGTAACTGTCACTATGTCTTTGCTGATACAGTCAATAGGTAATTTGAAATTCAATTTTTTAGCGCGAGCATCGCATCGCGATTCTACAGATTTTTTTTTAAAATGTCTGATTTTAGGTACATATTTACGACAACCGATTGTGGAGAGACCATTCAAGCTCGCAACTTGGACACCATTCATCCCTCATTGATTGCTTTTGACAAAAACAACGAAAACGTATTCCTCATCCACGACCTGGAAAGTCCCGAGAAACGCCTACACGTCACCCGAACATTTGGCCAAACTTTCGATCAAGTCCAAGACTACGTCCGGAACTTCTTCTTTTCCAAGGTCGACCTTGGTTCCAAGTTGTTCATTGAACGGATCCAACCTCTGGAAGAGGGTCAAACGGAGAAAGATCGACGCGTGACAATTTTAGCTGCGGACAATTTTTTCGAACGAAAAATCGATGTTGAGGTGGTTTACCGCAATGCCGTCCAATTCCAACTTCTTGGAGACTTCATGTTTGTCACCAAGTATCGCAATGAAGATGATAAGGAGCATATGGATCTATTCATTTCCGTACATGGTGAACGCTTCGTCCAAGCTCGATTCCCATTCAGCGAATCGAAAAACTTCACTCATTTGGACTACCACATCATTGACGTCACGGATGAAGGCCAAATCATGGTCATTGTCAATCACGGACCAGTCATTTCCCATTTGTACACCTCCACCAGGATGACTCCCTACGAGGCTGAGTTCAGTTTGAGTCTGGAACGCGTCATGTTCTACAATCCCAATGTGACTTGGCATGACTCCTGGTTGGCCGCCACGGCTGGCGATGAACCTTTTGCTGACGTCTACAAAATCCAAGGCCTACGTGGAATTTATGTGGCCTCGCAAATCGTCAACACCAATGAAGACTCCAGGATGATTGAACCGAAGAATCTACAAACCAAGATTTCTTTTGATCAAGGTGCCGTTTGGATCCCAATCAAAGGCCCCAAAACGGACGAAGAAGGCCGGGACTTTACCGATTGCTTGGACGCGGATTACCGATGCAATTTGCATTTGTCCCAACAGCTCAGCTCCAAGTTTCCCATCACCCGGAGCATCCCAATCTTGACCTCCAAAAACGCCATTGGGATCGTCATGGCTTCCGGCAACATGGGCCAAACCTTGACCCAAAAGAACAACGTTTTCGTTAGTGCCGATGCCGGACTTTCATGGCACCAAGTCTTGAAAGGATCTTACTTTTACAACTTAGGCGATCACGGAGGAATCATTGTCGCGGTCAAGTACTTCAAAACTGAAGGTCCAACCAATGAACTTTTGTACTCGACAGACGAAGGCTTGAATTGGAAATCCTTGAAATTCTATGACAAGCCTTTGAGAGTTTATGGCCTTTTGACGGAGCCTGGAGAAAACACGACGGCCTTTACTGTCTTTGGCACCGAACACGGAGTCCAAGGCGTTGATTGGATCATTGTCACTATTGATTTGAAAAGTGTTTTTGAACGTGAATGTACGGTTGAAGATTACAAACGTTGGTCTCCTAATGACAATACCAAAGGAAAACACCGATATTGCTTGCTTGGCAGAAAAGAAATTTACGAGCGAAGGATGGTCAAGTCCAATTGTTACAATGGGCGTGATTACGAACGGTTGATTTCGGTGGAAAATTGCCTTTGCCAAATGAACGATTTCCAATGTGATTTTGGGTTCAAAAGGTACTTAATCAGACTCTTTGAAAATTTCCATCTTTTTTATAACGTTTTACTTTGAATTATAGGGACTCATCTTGGTCTAATGGTTGCGTTTTGGACGAAAATTACCATCACCAACCATACGAACCACCGGCCCGATGCCCACCCGGAGAATTTTACAATTTGACACGAGGATATATCAAAATCAGAGGAGATTCGTGTGAAGCTGGAAAATCTAAAGTTTTTGAACCGCAAAGTGTCCCATGCCCGATCAAAGAAGAAAAGGAATTTTTGCTGCTTTCGCTACGGGATCGTGTGATGCGCATCAATCTTCGCAATTTTACTGAACAAGAAGAATTGCCATTGGAAAACGTCAAAAATGTCATCTCATTGGAGTATGATTTGCAAGATGGGTGCATTTTTTACGGAGACACCACTGACAGGAAAATCTATAAGCAGTGCCTCAATGGTTCCATGGTTGAAACTTTGGTTCAAAAAACCGACACTGTGGAAGGTAATTTTTTCTTTTTCTTATTTTTTCTTTATTTTTTCTATTGAATTTTTTTGCTTTTTTAGAAAGTTTCGCTTCATTTAGCGGTAAGCAAAACGTAAAAAAAAGTTGGGACTTTTGGCAATAATATTTTTGTCTTTAGTTTTGGAATTATTTTGTGAAAATGTATAGAAAAATTTTTAAATTATATTTGCTCATTAAGAATTTCTATGTTTTAGGTATGTCGTACGATTGGATTAGTAAAACCCTCTACTTCGTTGACGGAGCCCAAAAAACCATCGAATTGGTACGCGTGGATGTGAAAAATGAAGGCCACATGAGGAAAACCATTTTGGATCAACAAACGTTGCGAAAACCGCGCGGTTTAGCGGTTCATCCATTGCATGGTTACCTCTTTTATTCTGACTGGAATGAGGAAAGTCCACATATTGGTCGAGCCGACATGGACGGTTCCAACGCGTTGGTCTTGTTCAAAAGTCCAATTGTTCAGTGGCCCAACGGTTTGTCATTGGATTATGTGGCCAATCGACTTTACTGGACAGATGCTAAGAAGGACATGATTGCTAGTTGCCTTTTTGATGGTTCGGATTTCAAGATTGTGGTGCAAAATTCGCATTCATTGGAACATCCATTTGGCATGACTGTTCACAAGAATTTGGTCTTTTGGGACGATTGGACACATCATGCGCTATTTTTGGCCGACAAAAACACAGGTAAATCATGTACTAAGCAAGCACTTTACGAATGCTTCAAATTATGTTGAATATTTCAGGCAAAGGTTCGGCGTCCATAATGACCAACATCAAAGGCGGCATGGACGTCAAAGCTTTTTCCTCTCTTCATCGTCACGGTCAAAACAACTGCTCATCCCATAGCTGTTCACACATTTGCGTTCCTTTGCCCGACGATAAATCTGTTTGTCTATGCCCTGACGGATTAAAAGCTGTTCAAGAGGAAGGACAAGTGTCTTGCAAGTGCCCCGACGGATCAGACAGCTTGGGCAACGGGACTTGCGCAGAGCAACAAAATGGTTCTTGCATGCCTCACCAGTACACCTGTGGCAACGGAATTTGCATCCCGGAGACATGGGTTTGCGATGGTAATAACGACTGTGGAGACCATTCTGATGAAGCTGATCACAAATGTCTCAAGTTGCAATGTCGGGATACTGAAT
Organism: Oithona nana; assembly: GCA_900157175.1. NCBI lineage: Eukaryota > Metazoa > Arthropoda > Copepoda > Cyclopoida > Oithonidae > Oithona > Oithona nana. The sequence continues at coordinate 125,597 of LT727937.1, forward strand.
TCATGTGCCAGGATGGATCAAAATGTGTGCCTGAAAAGTGGAAATGTGACTTTGATAAAGATTGTCCGGATGGCTCGGATGAGAATTGCACTCATTCCACATGCGCTCCTGACCAGTTTAGGTGTCATAACGGACAGTGTATTTCCAATAAATGGCAATGTGATCTGGAAGAAGATTGCACCGATGGTTCGGATGAGTTGAATTGTACTGGGAATCCGGATGCCAAATGCAAACCTAACGAATTTCAGTGTGAAAATAGGTAAAAAAAAAATTCTTTTTTTCGATTTTTTGGATTTTTTGTAATTTTTTTTTTTTCATATCAGTCCCATTTTTCGATTTTTTGGATTTTTTGGAATTTTTTTTTTTCATATCAGTCCCCAATGTTTTCCGGAATCATGGAAATGCGACGGCGACTTTGACTGTCCCGGCCAAGAAGATGAAAAGGATTGCCAAGAACATAAATGTGAAGACTGGCAATTCGATTGCGGAAACGGCCAATGTATCTTCAAATCTTGGACTTGTGACGGCGACAAAGATTGCCCCAGTGGAGCCGACGAAGCCAATTGCACTTCAGCTGAAGACGAAACGAATTCTGAGACGCTTTTCCCTGCACCTTTTTTCCCTAACGCCACCCAATGCAACGAATGGACTTTCCGCTGCAATAACGGCCAATGTATTCCCTACTGGTGGAAATGCGATGGCACTGAAGATTGTAGTGACAAAAGCGACGAATTGGAATGTCAAGATGAGTCGGAGAAGGATGATGATGATCATCATAATGATGATGAAGACTACGATAATGAGCATAACGATCCCACTTGGCAACCCAAATGTTCCGAGGACAAGTTTTTGTGTCCGGGAAGCAACGATTGTATTTGGGAAGCTTGGCTTTGTGATCACGAAAACGACTGTCCTGGAGGTGAAGACGAAGCGGAGGAAATCTGCGCTAATCGACCAGTATGCTCAAGAGAAATGTTCCGCTGCGAAAAGTCCGGCGATTGCATTTCCTACGAACAGATTTGTGATCAAAAGGTGGATTGCTCCGATGGCTCCGATGAAATTGGTTGTCATGATTCCGAGCCTAACGAACATAATTGTGGTCCTAATGAGTTCCCTTGTGATGAAAACAATTGCGTCTCTGACTCCCAGATTTGTGACGGCATCAGTCAGTGCTTGGACGGTACCGATGAATTGGTATGTAACAATGATCATCCACAAGTACTTGGGTTGGAAGTTATGGAAGACACAGTCAATGCTACCTCTGTTCAGCTGGATTGGTACGTGCCGGATATGGCCCATGCTGGAGACTATGAGTACCAACCAGGATTTGCTCCACATGGAACTGAAGAATGGCATTGGCATGCCTGGCAAAAGATCCCGGAGACCACCTGGAAATTCCAGCATTTGAGGCCTTTTACCACCTACAAATTCCGTGTCAATCTTAGGAGCAATGGGATCGTTTACAATGGTACCAGTCTTGCTCAGACCACCACCAGTCCAGCTATTCCCTCAGCACCAAGGATCACCAATGTTGAACAGACCAATGCTGGATTAGTTTTGTCTTGGACCAAGCCAGGAGCTACTAATGGAGCATTGAAGAATTACATCATTGAAATCAGTGCCAATGAGTCGAGTATTGAAACTGTAGAAACCGAAGGACCTGTCCAAAGTTACACACTGGATACACAACAATTCAATGCTGGACAAAAGTAAGAATTTTTCTTTTCTAAATATTTTCCCTCAAAACAACGTGCGAATATCTCCCACGCATTTTTCCCACAACTTTTTTTTTTTCTTTTTTTTTTTTGCATTTTTGTCCTTCCTTGTGAGCTTTTATGTAAAACTTTATTTTTAGAAATTCTAATTTTGTGATGACATTTCAATTTTTGCATATTGACACTTTTGATGCAAAATATCAATTTCTCAGAATTTTTTTGCACATTTTGAACTTTTTTTCAGGGTGACTTTTAGAGTCCGTGCAGTCAACTCCCATTTCAAAGGAGACTTCAGCGATCCCAAAGACTTGGAAATCGGCCACGAGATTTTACAAGATGCAATTTCCCAACTGAAGATAGTTTCCACCGCCGACTCTTTTGTGACTTTCCAATGGTCCAAATTGGTCCCTGCTCAAGCTGAGAGTAGTCCTTTGTTTGGCCAATCCTGGTTCTACCGAGTGTCGTACAGTATTTTGGACAACCAATTTGCCAACTACCCTGATTTGAATGTGACAAATGACAAAGAAAGCCTCAATGTGACAAACTTGTCTCCAGGATCAGCCTATACTTTTAGGTTCAACATCCAATTAGGTTCATTAAGTGGTCCTTCCGTCCTGAAACATGTGCAAACTTTGGGCAAAGCTCTGCCGAGACCCCAAATTAGTAAAGCCAATTTGGCGCCTACTGCTGGAACCTCCATCAAGTTGACATGGAACAAGGCCAAAGGCCAGGAATGGACTTATGCTGTCTTTTATGGACGTAATATAGAGGAGATGATTACTGAAGGTGTACGTCAGACCACTACTGACACTTCATTACAAATCGATCGGTTACATGCTTGTGAAAGCTACACTTTTGTGGTGGCTATAAATGGACCAAAAGGAATGGGGCCACCATCGCCACCTTTCAGTAAATCCACAAAATTTTCACCTGGAGCTCCACCCAAGAACTTACAAGTAAGTCTTGATTGAATACTCATTACATTTCTATTGTAGATGTATGTAGCATACGTATTATGTGAGGGTATTTTATGAGACTCTGAGGAACCGAATGATGACTTTATGTCGCATTCACAAATTGGAACAGTCGGAATAGTAACCCAAAAATAATAAGACAAGTATTGCTATGAATAGTTGGCATCAAGCATAAAGAAATGCATGAGTTTTTTGGGAGGTTAAAGAAGTCAACGAGCCAAAAAATTAAGACTTTCTCTAAAACTTTGTACTTCTAGAAAAGTCTGGTTGATCCATTCATTCCTTATTCAGCAACATTTTTCTTTGGTTTTTAGGCCACTGTTGACCGCACGAGCAACGTGATTCGGATTACCTGGAATGCTAGCTGTTCGGTCATTAATGATGCCATCGGATATCAGTTGGGTATTACCGACAAAACCACAGGCTCGACATCCTATGTCAATTTGATGCGCACCCAAAATACCAGTTTGACTCATGTCTTTGACAAAAATGTCAAATATGGTACGGCTTACCAATTCACCGTCCAAACCGACGATCCAAATGCGCAAAAAAGCCCCAAATACACCGTGAAAACGTTGCCCATTCCGGTGCCAGCAGGACTTACGACCTTTTTGAATGTCAATGCATCAACGCATGAAATTGCCTGGAATATTCCCAACAAATTACCATCTTACCTACAAAAGAAAGTGAATGCCCAAAAAATTCAATACAGGTACGAGTTTCGCCATACTTTCACATTGTTTGAAAATTACTCAAAATGTCGCATTTGAATTTTTTGATTTTGGGCATTTTCCATCAATCTTTGTCCTATTAAAACTGACCTGTCTGCTAACACTGTTTGACCGCAAGATTTAAGTTTTTTAAAAACTCGCCAAATTGACCATTTTTGGCATTTTTAAATAGCTTTATTTGTCTACTCAAAATGTAAACGTAGCTCGCTTCGCTCGCAATGTTGAATGAGACTTTTTCTGTGATTTTCAACCACCGTGTACTTTGTTTGGACATTTTTGCCATGTTTTCATTTTGGACTTTCGTTCATTTGAAGCTTTTGAAGTTGTTGTATATATGCAATGATGATGCATTTGTCTAAATATTGCTTTCAGGCTCTTTGTGTCCACCGATCACGACTTCAAGGACCTGACCCTAGTGGCCAATTTGTCTGAAACTCGATACAAATTGCCCAAAGATCGCTTGGAACCGGGCAAGATCTACTACGTGGGTGTATCTTTAGTGGACGGAGCTTATGTATCCGAGAAAGCGGGTCCGATTCCATTAGAAGCCACCATTCCTGCTCATGATTTGATTGTCTCACCTAGTGGAATGGCAGGAGTATTGGTGCCAATATTTATTGTGATAGCGGTTTTGGGCTCCGTATTGGCCTATTACGCCCACCGACATCGCCGATTGAAGAGAAACTTTGCGGCCTTTGCTTCAAGATACAGTCCAGCTACTGGAGCTGCCATTTTGAACGCTGTAAGTCCAATTTTTTTGTGTGACTATGTTGGCTTTATTGATTGATTAGGCGATGACAATCATTTCTCAATATTTACGTATATGTAGATGACCGAATTGATATTTCGGGCAAGACTAAATTGGCCTTTGACAGGCAATGATTTTGTAAATTATTCATCAAAAGTGTTCCCACAAGAATCAAATATTTTTTTGACTGATTTTTTTCTCTCTTTTTTTTCAGGCTTCGTTGGATGACGACGATGATGATTCGCCCATTATCCGAGGATTTGCCGATGACGAACCATTAGTAGTATCCTAGAAATATCCAAACTTTTCCCCCCATCTCGATCAAAACAACATTTTCCTTTAGTGTGATATCAAAAGACTACTATTTTTGCACCCAACTCAAGCAGCGTTTATTTTCTTCCTCCTCCTATTTCTTCACTTGTAAGTGATTTTATTTTCCAAAGGCTGTTGATTTTATGTGTTTAAAAAACTTTTGACTTGAGTTGTAGCGTTAGTCAGGATTTAGAAATGAAATACGAGAAATAATAAAAATACCTCTTTTTTGTGGCGTCTTTATCAAGAATTATTCTGATGTCTGAATATGATTTATTTGCCATCCTCCTACTCACATTTTTTTTAAAAATAAGAGTGCAGCTTGTTTTTTTTTTATTTTTTTTTCTCCAGATCAAACAAATAAGTGAAACAGATTTCCCTTGAGATTTTTGGTTAATAGGTTGGTAAAATTTGACGACGACCTCCTCCTGCAAACGAAGAATAGGAACGAACGTGAGGTGGCATTTAATTGACATTATTTTACATTACTTACCTCTCGTGCTTCTCCTTCTCTCCTTCTTTTTCCGCTGCTTTTAACCATATCGACGAAGACCGTTGACTGGAAAACAAAGCATTTGTCTTTCAAAAAGGTGAAGACAAGTGTCATTGATGTTGAAGGGTATACAGACACCACTTGGGGACTTGTCATGAATCATGGGTTTTTTGCCGCAGCATTTTGAGACGACGACGCAAGATCTTAATCAAGATGCAACACTTATGATTGATTGATAAAACTAAAAAGGCTAAAAAGGCAAAAAACATTTTGAAAAAAGACATTAAGACATTTTCGGTGATTGGCAAACATTATAACTGTCTAAGAAAGAAAGTCCATGTTGATGTTTTTTTTAATTCAAATACATATCCTTATTACACTAGAGAGCTGAGTCAAAGAAATGAAACATGGAATTATTACTAAGGTAGTCCAAGACTTAGGTATTCATATCCTATCGGAAATTCAGAGCTTAGTTGCTCGCGCTCAAGCTATCTTAGAAGATTGCAGACTCATATCATCATCATCTGACAAAAAATGCTGAAGATTGCAGAATTCTTTAGATCATAGTCTAAATACAGATACATAGGAGGAAGTGTAAGATCGAATTATGTACTACTAATTTTTGCGCTTTCGCTCGGTTCCAATTATCACATCGAATAGAATTTCAAAATGGTATGTATTGTTTTCACACCAAATAAACAATCAATCACATGAACTTTTCTATGGGTCCGAATAAACGTGGTGAGGTTTTACAAGCGTGCGGGTAACGATTTGATCCTCTGTTTCATACTAAAACGTACATATGTTCGTAGGGTGTCTCGATTTTTTTTGTCAGCTCCACCTAATACTTATTACATCACTGATTGACGTTTATTCAAAGGATTTTTCATAAAAATGAAGAAGAATAAACGTCAATCAGTGATGTAATAACTAATATGTATCTAAAAATGTATCAGGGGGAACTGTCGAACAAAATTGAGACACCCTAATGTACGTGTGCATGATTAATGAGTATGAAATATGGGATGGTAAATGTGGAATTTCAAGACTAAAGTGTAAGCAATCGTGCAGGTTTATTCGGACCCTTGGACCAGTACGTAATGCCAGTAAGAAAAGGGGAAAAACTGAACAGCTTTTATAATAATAAAAGTGATTGCATTACGTACATCTGTATGTACACAATATGGACGAGCACTTACGAGACTTCTGTGAAACTAATTAGTCGAAAAAATATCAGCAGCCGAAAGCTATTTCAATATACATAGTATGAAAATAAGGGCCCAAAACTGGTAAAAATTCTACTTACACTTATTTCCACCCCGACGAGCTCTGTTGTTGCCAAAAGCAGGACTGTCTAAAAATTCATCCGAGCCTGAGGGTCCATTAAGCTCATTACTGTGCTCTAGGGTATAATTAGGCCACATTTAATTTTAAAGCACAGTTTATCTTAGAGCAGAGGTCTTAAGACTTTTTAATGCTGAGCATGTTTTCTCTCATTTGGCATCAAAATGAGACTTGGGGAGGGATTTTCCCCAAGCGGGAAAATATGCTCATCATCATTCTTCAATAATTACTTAATTACCTGCCAGATATCTCAGCTTCCATAAGTACATTTTAGGGATTTTCCCCAACCAAAAGTTCTGTTCCATATTGGCTAACCGTTCATCGTAATCTGTAAGAAAAAAAATCATGTATAGCAAAAAAAAATGTGTCGCATTGTTTGGAGTGCTAACTGTTGATATTACATCAAGTAATTTACAAGACCGAAGGGAAATGACCAACTCTACCAGAAGCAAAAAAACTACTCGTAAACTCGTAAATCATGAGCACTGCCGCCGAGACTTTTACAACGCAACACTGGGACAAGACCTCAAGGGAGGACAAAATGAGAAAGTTTTCTGCAACGACAAATAAACTAAAGGAATTACAACAGTAGAACCTTGTTTTATGCCAACAGCCTTTTTTGGCCTTTTTTAAAATAGTTACATACCTTCTTGGCCTTGGTTCTCTGAAGATGCCAACGTGATTTGTCCCAACAAAGCAGAAAAGAGCAAAAATGCGATCTTGATTTTCATGTTGCTTTCGGGTGTGCTATCTTGGTACTGAAGTCTCTCCTAAGGTCTTCAACGGCCTTTCTACCTTTATATACCCGTTTGAAGGGCTTTTGCTTCCTCTCGGAAATGCGGAGCTGAAAGCTACGCGGAACAGAGCATTGGAGTCGAGGAGAAGAAGAAACACTAAACAGAGTGTCATGAATGATTATGATTTTTTTAGGGGTCTTCTATGATATTCCATAACTTCGTTTTCGTTTTGTTCATAAAACTACATCAATTTCAATTCAAAAAAAGTTGCCAAATTGTAATTTAATCGAGCCAACATTGCCTTCGCGCCTTCGCTAACTTTGGTTGAGTGACAGACAGACAGAATCGATCTCTCCGAGACTTCTTTTCCAGTATGTAGTTCTAAAAAAACCTTCAATATTGACGAAAATGGTTATCATTTGTCAAAACGTGCTTGATTTTCTTGGTAACTTTGACAAATTGAAGTCATTACCAAAATAGATACTTACATTACATTAGTAAAACAGAAGGGGTCGTAAAATAACGTAATTCTTATCTAGTTTACAATCATCAGTTCAATGTCATTTCGTCGAACATTTAGTTACCAAGGAGACCAGAAAGTGTCCATTTCACTTTCCGTCAAATGGAATCCTATGAACTGGAATTGCACACATTTAGAATGAATGTGTGAAATGACATTTTCATTTTCACGAGATACGAAAAAAGTAAGTAAGTCTTCGTAGATGTTTCCAAGGAACAATATCTAATCTAATCGAATGAAATTAGACCAAGGTTAGGTTAGGAAACTGTTGGATCTACTCTGGTCTTAGTTTATAAAAGTCTTGACGACGCGACGCTGCGATACCAAATACCATCAAGGAGTCCTGTAAAGGTTGCGGTTGTATTTTTTCAAATATTCCGATATTTTATGAGATGAGCTCTACTCCGGACGATCTAAGATTTTCATACAAGTTTTGCAAGTACCGTTCAACCGTTCAAGTCAACCACCTATCCGTCCTGGAATGGAACAAAAAAAAAGTTAAGAAATGTCGGAAGATGTCATACAAATCGTGTA
>LT727937.1:133761-180974 GCA_900157175.1 Oithona nana
GAGTCCTGTAAAGGTTGCGGTTGTATTTTTTCAAATATTCCGATATTTTATGAGATGAGCTCTATTCCGGACGATCTAAGATTTTCATACATACAAGTTTTGCAAGTAAGTACCGTTCAACCGTTCAAGTTAACCACCTATCCGTCCTGGAATGGAACAAAAAAAAAAGTTAAGAAATGTTGGAAGATGTCGTACAAATCGTGTAGATAACTAAGTAGACCACGCAACCTTTCAAAACAAACGTCAAAACTAGTGAAAATTGTCCGAAACATCGAAATGCTCCAGAAGAGGATTTTCTACGTGCACAGTGCCACAGTGTAGTACAAAAAGTCAGAATGCCAAGTTCTTGTGTCGTTCCGCATTGTACTACACCAAGAGGAAATGTAGGCTTCTACCGTTTTCCTCCTGATATGAGAGAAAAATGGGCAAATTCGATTTCTCTCCCATTAGAAAAATTGACTAAATCTTCTCAAGTTTGCAGACGTCACTTTTCAACAAGTGATTTTCTTAAGAAAAAGCTAAAGCCTCAATCGATCCCGACCTTAAATCTTCCAGTAAGTCAATTTTGGACTTGAATTGTCAAAATCATCAACATGATATTCCATATGTATGTTCCAGGAGATCCAGGAGATACCAACTTTAATGCCAACGGTGTCGGTATGGAGCGATCAAGTCGAACAATCAATTGTCAAAACCGAACCAGGAAATGATCCAATAAGCGTTCATGAAGGCCCAATAGAGTCCATTGAAGAAGATCCATTAGCCTGCGTTGATCAACATAGTTTTAAACAAGAACCATTAGATGATGAACCAGAAGCCAAGAAAGTTAAATATGTTTGAAACGAAAACCAATGAATTTGCCATTACTTATATTGTGAATATGGGCTGTGAATTATTTATTTACCTATTTTTCAGATGGAGGATAATCCTTGGAACGTTGAGAATTTCGATGAATTCTTATTCTACATTTGTCCGGAGTGCAACTACTTCAGCAAAGAACTCGAAGTCCTGGTAGACCATGCTGAGGATCTGCATGGTGAAAACTATTCTAAAGTGAAATTGCATTCCAAAATTGAAGTGTCAGAGACAAAATTTGTATCAGACAATTCCAGCCCAGTGAAACAAAGTGTGATTGATCCAATATCTGGTTTCTCAACCAATGAAGATACCAAAGCAGAAGTTTCATTGATTGATGAAACTGAACCTCGACATGAGACAGAACCAGAGAACAAAGAAAACATGAAAAAACATGATCTTCAAATGCCGTTGAAGAAAGCTTCAAAAAGGAAACAAAACTTTGAAAAGAAACGTTCAGATGGTGAAGAATTGGCCAGACAATGTGAATATTGTGAATCGCCACTTTATTATAGTCGTCAGGATATGTTGAAACATCTTAATGAAAATCATGATATTGTCGTGGTGGTCACAGATAGAGCTAAAAAACAACCTAAAATCAATTCTAAAGCATTGAAACAGAACGAAGAATTTGGAACGAAAACTTGTGCAATATCCACAAGTGTTGTGAAAATCGAGCCTGAAGGTGATTCAATCATTGCTCATGATGACCCAATAGAACCTATTGAACAAGATCCATTAGCCATCTCATCTTTTCAATGTGAATTTTGTAGTAAGAAATGCAAGACTGAGAAGGGCTTACAGAAACATTTGGAAGCATGTTCCATTTTAATGGAAAAGAAATTTGAAACATTTGATAAAAAAGTGGAAACATGTGATAACAAATTGGAAACATGTGATTTATGTCTGACAAAAGTCAGTTCGATCAAGTACCCTGAACATAGATATACCTGTGAACTCACTTTAAAGCTCAACAATAGAAAAGACTTTCTAACAAGACACATTGAAGGTTTCAGTAAGACTCATTGTTGCAATGACTGTGGAGAGAAATTTAGTGAAAAAGCTGCTTTGGTTCACCACATATCATTGCATCATGAAAAAGAACGTATAATATGCCAAGTGTGTCAAAAACGTTGCGACAATGCAGATCGTCTAGAACGTCATATCCAACGCATGCATATTAACCCAAGAAAAAAAGTAAAAAGTACAAGGGTGAAATGTGGATTTTGTAAAACAGAAATGTCTTCCACATCCCTTCGGAGACATATCAAGAATCAGCATCCTGGCAGAAAATAAGCCAATGTCAAATTTAAAGATCAGATATAGATCAAAAGATAATTAATCGAGCTTTTCTATTTTGTACGTTTCAGGACATGTTTTTCCCAAACGAGATACCAACAGTATGCAATGATCAAGTCGAACAATCAATTGTCAAAACCGAACCTGATGAAATTCACCAGGACCCAGCATTGTCCACTGAAGAAGATCATGGTTCAGTGAGTGCTCATGAAGACCCAATAGTGTCCATTGAAGAAGATCCCTTAGGAAGTGTTAAATTAGAACCTCTTGATGATGATCAAGTCATAGTTAAACAAGAACCAGATGAAGAACCAGAAGCCAAGAAAGTCAAAACTGACTCAATCATTGTTCCATTGTTTGTCATCAATCAAAAACAGTTTCCTTGTGATGAGTGCTCTGCAGTCTTCTCTTCAAAGGTGGACAAAAATGCTCATTTGCAATCACAACATAATGTCATATTTCATTACTGCAAAGATTGCAAGAAAGCTTTCTCTTCAGAAGATGAATTCAAGAATCATCAACATGATAGTATCAATGCCATTGCTGAGGATGGTAATCTACAGTGTGAACATTGTCAAAAGTTCTTCCAATCAATGAGTGTTTTGCGAGGTCATTATCTCAGACAACATAACAAAACATTGTCAGCCAAACGTCCAAAACCTCCAGGCAATGTTCCATGCACACAATGTGAAAGAATATTCAATTCCAAAGAGTCTTTAAAGTACCACATCAAATCAGTACATGAAGGTTTCAAAGCTCCCTGTGATATTTGTGGCAAACATTTTACAGTAACATATCTCAAAAGTCATAAAGAAAAGTGTGGAAAACCAAAACAGTATATAAGGTTAAAACCAAATGAACCAAAAAGAAAGGCCAAACTACAGGAACATTTGAAGACTTGTTCTGAGAAAAAATGTATTTCATGTGAGTTGTGTCTGGCAAAATTCACTCAAGAAAAGTATCCTAAACATAAAACAATCTGTGAACTCATTGAAACAATCCAAGAAGACAGCTTTGAATGCAAAGCTTGCAACAAAAACTTTAGCAGAAAAGACAATATTACAAGACACATTGAAAGTGTTCATTTGAAGTTAAAGAATCATCTTTGCAGTGATTGTGGAAAGGAATTTAGTGAAAAAGCAGCTTTGGTTCGACATGCTTCAATGCATCATGGAAATGTCAGATATCCATGCCACTTATGTGACAAATCATATGGACTAGAAAAGGATCTAAGGTCTCATATCAAAGTCATGCATGAAAACCTTTCTTACACATGTGTAATATGCAATAAAGCTTTTAGCCAGAAGTCTAATTTGGACAAGCACATCTTGGAAATTCATGAAGGAAGAAAAGTGAAATGTGAATTCTGTGAAAAGCAACTTAGTTCAACATCCATGAAGAGACACATTGAAGTGGTACATCATGGTATCAAGTACCCCTGCAATTTGTGCAATGGCCTTTTTTCCAACCTGACCAAACATATGAATGAGAAGCATAACAGAGATGGAAATGGATTCAATCAGTGCCCAAAATGCTCAAAAATCTTTTCTAGAAAGGAAAATCTCAATCGGCACATTTTGGAAGTTCATAGTAAAAAGATAACTTGTGATCTATGTCTGGCAATGATCACTGAAGAAAAGTACCTGGAACATAGAAATATATGCGAACATATTGAAGTAATCCATGAGGATGGCTTTGGATGTAAAACCTGCCAGAGACCTTTTAGTAGAAAAGACACTTTAACAAGACATATTGAAAAGATTCATTTGAAGATTCTGAAGAATGAGGGAACTCTCCTTATTGCTTCAAACGAAGTCACGAATCGTGATTTGGAAGCGGAAAACAACTATTAAAATGTAGAGAAATACAGCGAAATACATTCGTTTTTATATGTGAGATGGCCATTCTCAATTTTATTTTGCAAAACTTAATCATTTCATCGGTTAAATTAACTAGCAGTATTGGCACCTGTCCCCATACCAAGTTCTGCCGTTAGACTCATTTACCTTGCAGATACATTGGCCATTTTCCTTGTTGCAATGTCCTGTACCTTCTGGATTACAATCACATTCTGGGAAACAAAAATGAGATTTAGTTTGAAATACATAATATGAGGATTTGAGGAAGAAACCTACTGTTTTGGCACTTGTCCCCGAAGTATCCTTCAATACAATCTGGGAAACAAAAATGAGATTTAGATTGAAGTACATAATATGAGGATTTGAGGAAGAAACCTACTGTTTTGGCACTTGTCTCCGTAGTATCCTTCAATACAATTACATTTTGCATTGTCATTGCAAAAAACACTAGCGGATCCATTTGGGAAACAATCACATGCTAGAATGACAACTTTCGACTTTGTTCTCGTTATGTTACAAAATATTTGCTTACCAATTGCAACATGATTTTTCTGAATTTTCCCTTCGTTCTCATTTATACGTTCCAGATTGTATTCAATTTTAGCTACAGTAGCATTACACTTGGCTTGATTTTTCTGGATGTTACCTTCGTTCTCATTAATTCGTTCCAGGTTGTATTCGATTTTAGCTACAGTAGCATTACTCTTGGCTTCAAGCTCCTAAAATGATGACAAAAATGTATCAAATATTTCCATAGCAAACGGTGGTAGTTTTCACCTCTAATTTTGCAATTAAGGCTGTCATTGTCATGTTGTCTTCGCTATTTGCCGATTCACATGGTTGAGATTCAGAGTCATACTCATCAACATGACCTAAATAAAATTGATTTTTCAACGAATTTAAATCGAAAATAAACGACTTGCCAGAAACAACAGTGACATCAGACACTTCACCAATGTCTTTGACAGATGCATGCCAAGGATCAGTCAAGTAAACGTAAGCAGTACTATATGTATCCGGATCAGTATTCTCAACTGAATGTACTTTTTGACCATCGATGAATATGTCGAAGATTAGTTGATTTTGGTCATTGTATTGTTGCGAAACAATAATGTGGTAGTCATGATCTAATTTGGCTCCGGCATAGTAATATACGTGTCTTCCGTTACCATTGACATCTGAGGTGACCTCAAAGAAAGAACTGTACATGTTGATGCATGGAAACCTATCACCATCGGTTGGGCCTTTAGTCACATGCAAAATGTTTGTCCAAGCATTGAGATGTTCGAAAATCTTGACTTTAAAGTCAACGTAGAATTCTGGACCGTAATTGAAGATGGTGTGGGCCAGATTTCCTTTGGAAACGGAAACTTTTCCACATTGAGTGAAGGCAGATGCTTGAAACAGAAATATGCCAACAATCAAAACCTAATCAAACATCAGACAAAATTAGATGAATAAGTGGACAAAAAATTTTAAACTTACAGTTAGGAGAAATTTCAGTGTATTCATGGCGAAGCTTTTGAATACACTCGGATGTACCTTACAGAATTTTTGGCCTATTTATACAGACTTCATATTTGATGATGATATTTTAAATTACCTACATTTACATTTTTCTGTCAAATATTTCGCGACAGAAACAATTCCTTTATTGTTCAAATATGGAATACAACATTCCCTTTCTTGTTCAAATATGAAATACTACAATTCGTTTATTGTTCAAAATTAAATTGGATTACTATATTCTTTTGAATAGTGGAACGAAAAGAATTTATACCAATTTTGGCGCAAAAATTCAAATATGTATAAAAGGAGAGCTTTATCAAATTTTGAATTTTTGGACAAAAGTGTGTATCCGTTGGGCGTGTTGGACAATTGGACAATGTTGATAAGTGTTTCCCCAAACGAAATTCTAAAGTAAAAGATAAAAGGGAAGTGGTATCATATTCCTCTTATCACCATTCATTTATTCCACAAGGACTTGAACAATGAAAATCAAACTTTTACTGTACGTTTTTGCGCAACTTTTTTTAGACATTTTTAAACCCTATTTTTATTTTTCCAATTTCAGAACTTTTTGCGTTCCGATATAAATTCGCCTCTTTAGGCTTTTTGTGATGAATGGTTATGAGCTACATGCAGACTTTGTTTGGCGAGCTGTCGATGAGAAATAAGTAAAAATTTGGAAGTATTGACAGGAGGATTTATTTCAATTACTTCATCAATATGCCATTGAATGTGATTCTTTGTCTGTCATTTGCGAATAATATTCCCGCAAAAACTTTAATGCTGACCTTGTCATTAACTTCTAAATGGGAAAACCAAGTGTGACTTATTACAACATCAACACGACCTGCCTCTGTAATACCTTGTAATGTAAAAGCTTCCTCTCCATTAATGTTAATCTGAACTCCTGTGTGTCTCACAAGGTGCTCATAGTTTGCTCTTCCAGAAAAACTGAACATATAGAGCCCACTGTGCGGAGCAGTAAAGACGCCGGTGCTGATGTCTAGGCCATCCCCTACATTCTCAACTAATGTGGTGTATGTCACATCCCCAGAAAACCAACCATAACCTGCTTTATAGGCCGAAAACATGATTCTTCCAGGAGATGGAAAACTTTCCATGTTGCCAATTGAGGTTTCCAAATTATTAATGTGGTCCAAGTTTTCATTGATTCGGCCGTCATTTAAATCCACAAGTTGTTTGACTTGGGCAATCGAAATACCATTTGTCCTGATGTCATGCTCAATGCCGGACAAATCACAATTACATTCGTTCATTGGATTTGATTGGGCGTACTTCAACTCGGCAATTTTCACCAACTTTTCTTCAGTGGTAGATTTGGAATTTTTCAAGAGCGCAATTTCTTTAGACAATTCCTGAAAATTAACAAAATAAATTACATTACATCCTAAACAATATTCAGAAATAAAAATGTTGCTTTCTTTTACTTAAAAACTGTTAACTGATTAAACTTTACATACCCCAATGGTTTGAAACAAAATTTCAAAGCGTTCATCGTCTGTTTGATCTGCATAGGTAGTATTTCCTCTAGCCAGGACAAATACGAAAAGTAAAATTAGTTTCATCGTGATGACTGATGACCTTATGAAATACTTTCAGTACTATGTGGCAACAGTAATCGCCTTGTCCCTTTTTATACGTTCGTTATCAGGAGCTAGTTTTTGCATTTCATGGCTAGACTGAGTTGATCTCTAGACATCTTACATATGCATTCATTTCTCCGCATACAACCTGTATTTTCAAAACCGATTAAGTTTGAAAAGTACTTCCCAGCACCCAGTCGACCCAGTGCGTGTTAGAGATTGTTCGGTTATCCTTTACCGCCAGAAATCCGCTATATCGAGAGTCGACTTTATTTTCAAAGTTCTAAATAAGCATGAAGGGAGTAGTCAGAAAAAATTGACTCACCCTAAAAGAATTTGTATGTTGTTGAGAGACCCTTAATAATGTGCAAAGTCCAAATCTGTTATACAAGAAACAAATATGCTTTGTCTAGCTGACCTCAAAAAATGAGGCAACAATACTTAAAGTAAATATGTTTTTCAGGATTTACATCATTCGTTTTTAGTTTTACACAAACATGAGTAATTCCTTTAAAAGTTGAACAAAAAACTTTTATTTTCGCCGCTCGGGTTTCATTGACACATTGGTCACTTCTGAGGTCTTAGATATCATAATTCACTACTCCCATATCCCCATACCAAATTGTTTGGAAGATATCGATTTTTGTATCCAGGTTTAATTCCAGGTAAAGTTAGAAAGTCAGTATTGAAAAAGGCTAAAAATGCCAACAACAACAAATATCTGGGATCTTGCCATAGATCAATCCCAAGACAAACGTGCTAATGTCTTGAGCAACAAAAATGAGTCTGAATCTAGTGAGAGATCGCTTTTGATCTTAGGATCCAAAGGGGTTGGAAAGACCACTTTGATTCATCGATTTTTGGATTCTTCAGACGCAGCTAAAGCCACTTTAGCTTTGGAGTATACCTTTGGTCGCAAAACCAACAACAATTTGGCGAAAGATGTGTGTCACATTTGGGAGTTGGGTGGTGGCACATTGTTCACCAAACTTCTGGAAACACCTTTGAGTCCCTTAAAGTTGCCTCAGTTACATGTGGTTTTGATGATTGATTTATCCAAACCTGAGGAGTTATGGTTCACTTTGGAGACTTTGGTGACTAATCTGCAAACTCATTTGGACATCATTCTCAAATCAGCTGAAGCCACTGAACACAAAATTGAAGAAAATTGATCAAATTGACCAAACTTCAAATGGATGCTGAGCATGTGGATTTCTATCCGAATGGAGGAGAATACATGCCGGGATGTGAACACGATTCACTTTCACAAAAAAAATATGATCACCCTACCGGGAAAAGTTTACCAGTTTTTGATGCAAAATCTATGGGGACGAGCACAAAATTGTCATCACATGACTGCTTATGGATTTTATTATGTGGATTCCATCAGACATGCTCAAGAAGTGGATTATTTCCAAGCTACACTTTGCACATCTTACGATAAATATTTGCTTGGAGAATGTGATCAAAATGACAAACTACCCATGGGTGAAGCTTTGACCCTTGAAATGTAAGTTTAATTATATTTAAGAACCAAAAAAAAGTTGAAACGTCTCTGTTACAGGTTTGAGAAGTTGAATAAAACATCCCAAAGCATGAAGTTTTATTTACAAACGAGTGGTCAAGCTCCATTTGGAAAGTATGGAAATTACACTGCCAATCGAGGTCGGCCTCAATTCGAGGTCGCAACAGCCTTCATAATAATTTTGGTATTTTTTGTTACACTTCTTGTTTGATTGTCATGCCAAATCCTGCTTGAATTGATTTTGATTTGAATGAACTGAAAGCCCAATAAAATTAGTTTTCTAAGATGATTTCAATTTTGTATTTCAACATGTCTTGTGAAATGAGAAATAAGAAAAAGAGTTACACAGAGATGAATAATGGCACACAAAAGTAACAGAAAGAAAAAAAAGGAGACAGACAGAAATGGTTTTTA
The DNA here is from genome assembly GCA_900157175.1 of Oithona nana. Lineage (NCBI taxonomy): Eukaryota > Metazoa > Arthropoda > Copepoda > Cyclopoida > Oithonidae > Oithona > Oithona nana. The sequence continues at coordinate 142,827 of LT727937.1, forward strand.
ATCAGTAATTTTTTTGGTAATAATTTTGGATAGTAGTTGGGGTTTGGGGCGCCGCCCAAAGGGCGGGGCCAGTGGGCGGGAGGGAAGCACTCAAAATATATTAATTTTTTTCCACTTTCATCACAGCTGTAGAAAGATCATCGCAATCATTATCCTCTGTTAGTCGTTTTAAAAAAAGGCTAGGTGAAGTGAGCTTTAGACTTCACCTAACTTTACATCTCTAGAGGAATGTTGTTACTGTTTAAGGAGGAGTCAAGCGCGGGCTGGCCGGCATGGATTGTGCCTCTGCCCTTTTAATGTACAAGTTTAACAATTTTAACTTGCTACCATTCAAAGATTTCAAATGTGGTTGTAATTGGTCGCCAACCAATTGGTGAAGAGCTACCATGCAAAATACCGAGGCTTTGCGTACACTCGATTCAACATTGTCGTAGGCCTGAAAAAAAATTAAAATTACTTAAATTCGAAACTCGAATTTTTGCTACAAGACAAAAAAAAATTAAATCGCTTCGTTAGGTCGGCCCTTCGGGCCTCCCTTGTTCAACTTTTACTTACTCTTAGGAGACCAGGCATGACATCTGCCAAATGTGATATGATAACTTCCTTGCTATCCTTATGCTCCGCCACTTTTGTCAACATTTTCACGGCAGCCTGATTCACGGGATACTCTCCCGTTTTAACGATTGGATTCAACACGCGAATCACCGCATCAAAGGGCAGCACGCCGGCCATTGCTGCTGCGCAGGCTTCGGCCGCTCTCTCCACCTGCAATACAATATTTTTTGTAAGAAAACAGGCACGGTATTTGAAAATCGTAGAAAAAGTCTCACTTCACAACATTGCGAGCGAAACCTGCAATACAATATTTTTTGTAAGAAGACCGGCACGGTATTTGAAAATCGTAGAAAAAGTCTCACTTCACAACATTGCGAGCGAAGCGAGCTACGTTTACATATTGGCCAAAAATGGTCAATTTGGCGAGAATACAGAAATACAATTGAAATAATTAAACTTACATCTTTTTCTTCATCGCGATGTGCTTCAAGCACCTTGAGGATAATTAGTTCGCAAAAACCATGGAAGCTCGAGATCAGAGACTCTTGTTTGAGCATTTCTGTTAACGCACCAAAGACCAAAGCCCGTGTTGAACCAACTTGGTCACTCAGGTTTTCTAACAATAGCCTCAGTACATCCCTGTAACAACAAATGTAATGAATACGTAGGAATTCTTTAAAATAATTTACTTAGGTACCTGAATTTCTCTTTGATGACTTCGGTATGTCCATCGCGCGCTAAGCGCATCAACTGCGTCATACACGCACGTCTTTCTGTTGACCTTGTCTGCGATTTGACTGTTTGTAATTCCTCAATGATTTCTTGGATTTGTTTTCGCGCTTCCTCTCCTGTAAATAAATACATGTTTTAAAAATTTGTTTATGACATAAGTAAATCACGTTAATTGTAAACACGGCAAAAAAAGTTAGTAGACAGCGCACGCAATGGGCTTGCCTGGTGACCGGCTCGCTACAGTCGGCGAGGCGCTCTTACGTGCACGCTTATGACGCATGACACGCGGGAGCGTGCAGAAGTCAGGTTGCGAGCGCACTCGCACATTGCGACGGGGCAACGAGCGGTAATCTAAAAATCAAATATTTTTAGAAAAAAAAACCCCAAAAAACTTTGAATTTCAAAATGTCTGAAAATTTGATTTTGAATTTTGACTTTTTTTTTACCTGCTTTGGACACATTTTGGTCACATCTTTCAATGCTGATTTTGGTGACATGATTACTTCGATTTTCTCCATTGGATCCACTGGATGATCCATTCCGATTGAGTCCAATATCCAAAAGCGACATCTTATCACTTAACGAAGGCAATTCATCACTTTTTGCTTCAAAGGAGTAATTTTGTATGGCATTAGCGGTGGATCTTAAACTCTTATGCACTTCTTCCGGATTCAAATTCTCAGAGTCATCAACAGGATCTTTGTTGTTATTGTCTCGCGAATCGCGTCGCTTGATAACATTGTCGGGATTGATTGGTTTCATGGCTGAGGTCAAGTCGGAAGACCGGGTCATGGAGTCGGTCAAGGTCGCATTGGAGGCTGACATGACGTACTCGGCGACCAAGTCCGCAGCGTTGTCTTGTAACACTTTTGGCAACCTATGCAAAACCATGGAAAAATGGTTGGCATTCAACCTAAACAAAGCAACCAGAGTTGCCATGGCAGCTTTACGAACTTCTCCAGACTTGGGTTCGTATGTCCAAGTGATGATCTTTCCCAATGCCATTTCCTGTTCAGCTGAACTCAAAGGCATTGCTTGAACCTCCGGAGGCTCCATAAGCTGAGCCAACGTCCTCAAGTAGTTCATGGTGGCCACCTTGACCTTGGAATTAGGTGTCTGGGTTTGATCCACAAGGAACTTGAACATGGCACCTGATTGTTCAGCATAGGTAAAGGAGTCTCTAACGACGTCCAAAGTCTTGTTGACTTTCTGGATAATGGAGCCAAGCAGGTCAGCGCCTAGCTTATTGAGTAGCCTGGTGACCAGCACGTACAACCAGTCGGTCAAGTCCGCTTTGTGGGTCACAATCAATTCAGTCAGCGTTTCCAAGAACAAGGCAAACACTTTGGTGTGCGCGTCGCTAAACATCCGCGTGAAAATTTCCGTGACGCGCCTTAGCTCAGTTGCGCTGAGCAGGCGCGCGTCGCGGAAATACAGCTGCAAGCCGATCAGGCCGTCTTTGCGGTCAGCCCAGTGGGTGCTGGCGCAATTGGCGATGATTTCTCCAATGTCTTGAACAGTTGGATCCCAATGGAGTCTTTCACGGGAATCGTTCCAAAGTCCATACTGGAAATGATACAAAATGATGCAAAACGATGCAAAACGATGCAAAATGATGCAAAACTTACGTCGCTGGTTCTTCGGGCATAATCAAATGACTTTTCTGAATTGATACTGGAAGTCTCACTCTCATCAGATCCATCTTCAAAGGGTCCATTGACACTTCGCTTTCGTGGTGAACTTTTCTGTAAAAGACAAAATTGAGTTCAAAATTGAGATTTTTAAAAAAGGATTCAAATTGGTGATGGGATGACACAAAAAGAAGACATGCATTTAGATCAACAATATTCACAACAGCAATGAAAAGAAAAACCCAATTTCATGCTTTCACGCTCAACAATTTTCTTTACCCAAAATGCTCCGTAGCCATAACTCAAATCACCGTCACCAATTTTGCCAAAATCTGGTTGTGACGAAGGATTCTGAAAGGTTGCATTATTGAAATTAGGGTGATGTGCTTCCAATTTATTATAGGATAGATTTCAAAAAGTGCTTATTTTTCCACCAAATTGAATTTCATCGATTTATTTTTCAAAAATCCGGATTAATTAGAAATCAGGTAAAGACAGCTTTGATCAATTAAAATCAGCCGAAATTAACCAAATTCGGCCGAGATCAGCTAAAATCAGCTCATTTTTCTACCAAATTGATTTTCATCAAAAACAATTATTTTTTCAAAAATCCGGATTCATTAGAAATCAGCTAAAATCAGCTAAAATCAGCCAAATTGAATTTCAACGAATTTTTATTTTTTTTTTTTCTAAAATCAAGATTGACGAATAAAATTCAATTTGAAACGTGCATTGAATAATCAGGAATAATAATTTTGCAACAACACCCAAAAGGTACGAAAACTAACCAGAGCATCAGCCAAGGCATTTTCAGCCTCACGAGACTGTTTGAGGATGTTTTCAGTTAAATGAGGAGTAGTCTGAGGTTTCTTAGGTAAGGTCCTTTCCACCGAGGACCTATAATACCTTAAAGGGTTCGAAAGTAGTCTACTTGGAGACCCCTCACGAGAGGACCCACGACTTCTAGGGATCCCAGAAGTCCTTCGACCACGAGCAGATAAAACCTTTAGATCAAAAATAATCAAAATTCTAGACCTAAAAGCGACTAAAACTTTCTAAAAACTAAAAATTTTCATGCAATTTTTAAAAAGTTTTCTTTTTCAACTTACGGGAATTTGGCCTCCGGCAGCCTCAAAGTATGTATGGTAGGATTTGATAGAGGAGGGGGAGGTTGACCTTGATCCTGGTTGAGATAAGGCTCCACTAGCACCAACTCCTGATGCGCTTCCTAAACGTGACCTGGAGCGTCCGGAACGTGCGCTGTCGGGTGTAGTTAAAGGTGTACCTGAATTCTTACGACCAGGACGAGCTGAAAATTAAGAATTTTTCAATCAGTTTATTTTTTTGTCAATCAGCTAAAATCAGCCAAATCGGCTAATACCAGCCAAGATGATTTGAAACTTGCTAAAATCAGCCGAAATTAGCTGAACCAAGCTATAATTGTCCATTACAGCTGATTGCAGCTAAAATTGGCCGAGATCAGCTTAAATCAGCTTAAGTCAGCTTAAGTCAGCTTAAATCAGCTGAAATCAACTTAAATCAGCTGAAATCAGCTGAAATCAGCTTAAATCAGCTGAGATCAGCTTGAATCAGCTTAAATCAGCTGAAATCAGCTGAAATCAACCAAATGAAGATGATGAATTAGCTGAAATCAACCGAGTGAAATCAGTTAAACTAGCCAAAATCAGCTAAAATAAGCTGAAACCAAAACCTGTCTAGACACCCAATAAAAAATGATGATTATTACGTAGAGACGCTCCAACTGTTACTCCCATTCGGCTACGTTGTGCGTACTGCGCTCGCACGTTGGCTCTGCGGACTGCAGATGGATCTATGGCACTGTTGGACCTCGCGGCCATAGGAGACTGGTTGTGACGAGGTGAACCATTGGTCATCGAGGCTGTTGGAAAAAATAAAAGGGTTGTCACTCTCAAGGGATAATCTGGTAAGAAAGACAACACAGAAAAACACGACAAATTACTTCCTAATGCTACCGCATAATTACTCAAAGAATAAATGTAAGCAAAATGTATTTTTTGGAAATTGCAAAATTACAAATTACTAAAGCAAAATACTTTACAAAAGCAGCAAAAATAAGCTTTTTTGGGTTCAAAAACCTGTCATGTCATGCTCGTATAAAGGAGACAGGAATAATCGTTTAGATGGAGTTAGGTCCAATCCAGTTTTAGATCGGGTCATTTTGGGTATAACATATCCTGTAAAAATTCGCAGTGAAACACAAAAAGGGTAAAAAAGCCGAAAGAAAAATTAAGGACATTTTTCGAAAATAAAAATTATCTGATTGCGAAATTTATGAAAAAAATCGCAAAGAGAAAAATAAATGCGAGAAAATAAAGTTCACAAATATGGAAAATTACGAAAAATAAACTTTGCAAATAGAAAAAAAAATGCGAAATAAAAAAAATTCATTAAAAATCAGTAAAAATCGCAAATTAGGTAAAATGCGAAAAAATGTAATTATTTAGCGTATTTCAAGGGGACATCATTCAGGAAATCGTGAAAAAATGCCGTCAAAATTACCATCAGCTGTTTTTGGCGGTGATGTAAATAGTGGAATGCCGCTATTTTTTCTTGTCAAAGTCGAGGTTTTGCGATCCAACAAATTTTCTTGCGATGATGTGACTGAACTTTGTCTTGACCTGGGCCGCAAACTCAAGCCTGTATTGACTCTTGAATTGGAACTCATATTCAAACTGTTGCTCGAACTCGAATTGGACATTTCGCCAGCTTGAAGCATTCGACGATGAACGCCCTCTAGCGAGCTTAAAAGCACATCAGCTTGGTCTTTGAAGTGATCCGCGAATCCCCAGTAAGCTTTTCTGGCAAATGACCTGGCGTCGGGATCAGCATCCGCGATACCTTTTTTGATAGCTTCTTGTAGAATATTCAAGTGTCTTTCCTGTAATTTTGGAATCAGAATTAAGGGTTATCGCCAATTGGCAAAAGGAAAGAATCATAAATCAGGGGTTCCTAAGTCGCCTAAAAGTCCAGTAAAAAAACAGGACTTGATTGCAAAGTAGAAAATCGTTTCACCAGGATCTCTGATCTGGTACAAAGTTACCCGAAGGTCTTAAAAAATGGTCAAAAAGTGGTCAAAAAATGGTCCCAAAACGACCCAAAAATTGCCCATAAGTGGTCTAAAAATAGTCTTAAAATTATCCAAAACGGATCAAAAATGACCCAAAAATAGCCAAGTGACCAAAAATGGTCTGTAAGGCGGTTTAAAACTTGCTGGTTAATTTGAATATTGAAAACTTACCAAAGTTTGAGTTGGCCAAGTATGTAGCAACTGATCAAGAAATTCGCAACAATGCCGTCGAATATCCTTTGACTTGGAATGAATATTGGAACAAATAATCGGAACAAATCTCTGCGAGAAGGTATTTTGGATAATGAATCGCATGGCCACAATCCCCGAGCTCGACATCACTTTGGCAGAATTGGGGATCAAATTGATGATATTTTGCATCAAAGCTTCCAAAAATCTGTCCACTTTTTGCCTTAGAACCTGAGACATGTAAGCAATTGTGATACAAGCTTCGCGGACCACTTGCGACCTGTAAAAAAGAAAATTTGCATCAAAGCTTCCAAAAATCTGTCGACTTTTTGCCTTAGAACCTGAGACATGTAAGCAATGGTGATACAAGCTTCGCGGACCACTTGCGACCTGTAAAAAAGAAATCGAAAATTATAATTAAAAATCGCAAAATCTAAAAACTGCAAGAAAAAAAATCGCAGATGTGAAAAAATGCAAGAAATAAAAAATCGCTCATCCGAAATCTCATTTTTTCTGCGAATGGGAGAAATAAAAATCACAAATCTGGAAAAAATTTGGTTACCTCAAATCCTTGACGGAGAGTTGGAAAGCCACCTCCAGGGTCTTGAGTCCCATAAAGAGTTCCTCATATTGAGCTGCACCCGCAATGATTAAAGAACGCATTACGGCACATGTCTCCATTCTCAGTTTCCAGTCATTGGAAGTTTTGGTCAGAATCTCTTTGATTTTGTTGAGTTCATCGGTGACTGCGCGACCATTGTAAATACTTAGTTTTTTCACATCTTCGAAAGAATTAATGAAGAACTCTTCGTCCACAGCACCTGCTTGACCACCTGGAATTTACATATGAAAATTGAATTTTCTGACGTTGCTCCCAAAAACGAAATGATGAGGAATTTGTAACCATAATTCACGATCTTTTATTTGGGAAAACACACTGGGGTAAAAAATCCAATTGAGTAAAATAAAAAAATATCAATTGAAGAATTTTCAGATTTTTTGAATTTTTGAGATTTTAGAATTTTCCGATTTTTTTTTTTTTTTTTTCTATTTTTGAAGTATTTTTTTAATTTTCAAACTTTTATCAATTTCGAGAATTTCCATCAAGAAAATTGAATTTTCAAATATTTTTAATTTCCAATTTTTTTTGTTCGAATGTCACTTTTCAGTCAAAACTAAATTTCCAAACAAAATTGTAATTTTACGCCAGTGTGTAACATTCAATCCCAAAATTCACTTACTTGAAGATCCTAAACGCATTGAAGGGTTCCTACGCACACTGGTATTTGAAGCCACGGAAGTTCTTCCATCTGAAAACATGATTAGTCAAACTCACAAAAAATCCCTTCATTAGTATTAGACACCCAAATGACGCATAAACACTGACGCTTTCTAAAACAACAGTAGTCAGCTTACAAGCTTTCACTTCTTACCTGACGGTGCTTTGGGAACTTGAAAGGTGTGTCGTCGGGCGCCGGCCGGTACACTCGACGATCGAGACTTGGATTTGGCCTGAAAAAAAGAAAGAAAATATATTAAATGAGTTTTGACGAATTTTCGCGAATGGGACTAAAATTAGTGCAATTTTGAGTCAAAAATAAAGTATTTGAAAGGTCAACTAAAAGTAGCTGAAATTCTTTAAAATTAGCTAAAATCAGCTGAAACCAGCTAATATCAGTCAAAATTAGCTAAAACCAGCTAGTGTCTGTGTTTTCACGATTTTTTGCAGCTAAAATAAGACTAGGCAAATATTTGAAAAGTAGTTTAAAATTATGATTTTTGTTGCGAAAATTCAAATAAACCATTTTTAGTTAAGATAAGTCCTAAAAAATAAAAGAACTAACAAAAAGTATGACATAATTTTAGACTATAAAACACTAGTATTTGCACACTAATATTGATCTCTCCCTGTAGTCCTTTTTATCATGACTATTACACATGCACATAAAGTATCATAAAAACCTTCCTAATTTTGTAGTCTGAAGCACTACTATTATTTTGCCCTCCTACACACCAAGTAATAATACTAGACTTCAAAAAAGTGTGTTTGAGATTGACTTACGGAAAATCGGTCGGTTTCGTCATCTCCCGCATTACCTGTAAAGATACAAAATTGAGGCATTAGCACAATGGAAAATTATATTGAAACGTGACATTCTAATGACAAAGAATCGCTTTATTTTTCACTTCCATGGCAAAATTATTTGACGTAAAATGTTGGGTTTTAGTTGCAAAACACGCTAAGGTACAGGGTGTCCCAGCAAGTACTGAACAGGGTACATTCATTCAATAAAAAGAGCTACAACCAGCTGAAACCAGCTGAAACTAGTCCAGGTGTCAGCTAAAATCAGTAAAAACAGCTGATTCCACCTATAACTAGTTAAAAATCAGCGGTCATTACTTAAAAATCAGCTGAAAACAGCTACGAAAGGCTAAAATTAACTAGAATTAGTTTTAATAGGGCAAAAACAGCTAAAACAGCTAAGAAAGGTTAAAATCAGCTAAAAGTAGCTAAAATTAGTTCAAATAAGCAAAAACCAGCTAAAGGATGCTAAAATCAGCTTAACCAAGCTGAAATAAGCTAAACCAACTTATGAAGGACACTTAGTAACACCTCAAAAACTTTCTTGATCACCCTGTACATCTTATGTACAAATAAGGTATGACGTAAGGCGTAATCACAGCACTATTCATAGACCATTATTTTCGCCCTATGAGATGTTTTTCGCAAATTGAATACCCAATCAAAGCCTTTTTTGGACATAACTAAAATGGATTTACTATTGGCACAAATAAGACTTCAAATGTTGCATATTGGATTTGCAGCTGCAAAAAAAGTTTAGTTCTACGCCCACATGAATGAAGTAAGAGAGTAATTGGCTCATGACACAGGTGCAAAGTGCAGAAGACTTCTTTTTCTGCGAAGTAAGGTTAGAAGTACTTTAGCTCGCTTCCTTTTTACAAAATGAGTTTAATTGAGGGGGTGAACAGTAGAGGAAGAGTTGAGAACTCCTCGTCAAAGCAGAGGAATGTGTAAATTGACAACAAGATCTTCTTTCAAAACTTCTAAAGCTTGAAGAAGTAGTAGCCAAGCTATTTTTAGCACCATCTACCCCCCTAATATGTAGACAGGAGTCTCTTTTTATGGCTATTGAACAGCGATTTTACTATTTACTTTTCTATTCTTTTATGCCGAAAATAAGTCAATTAAAACAGCTGAAACCAAATAAAACCAGATGAAACTAGCTAAAATTAGCTAAAACCAGCACAAATCAGTCCAGCTCGCGCAATTTAAAAGATTAAAATCCACATTTTCAATCTTGTTTTTATTACAAGGAGGGGGTGTTTTTGAATCTGTTCCAGCCCAACAACAGCAAATAAATCTTTAGAGTCTCTTGAAAACACTCTTTCTTGTAGTCTTGTTGACTCTAGAGAGAAACCGGAAACTGCAACTTGGAGACAAACCAAGATGATCATTTGTTCGGCTCGGACTCCCCTTTGACGGATTAATCGGGAAGAAGAAGCAGAACCAAGTACAGAAGAAAAATCTGTCAAAAGAGTTGCTGCTCTGCACAACAACAAAACCGTTTCGGATGGCCTCTTGCAACAAAACTGCATTTTGGAAAAATGTAGCGTTGCGCTGCTCTGATCTGATTTTTTTTTCTAAATTCCTCTCATATAAATGCAACACACCCCATAGAACTGCAATTTCTAAAGGTGTAGAGCAGCATGCATAACTCTCTCTGCCTGTTTCTAAAAGGGTATTTTTAAGAAACAATGGAATTTCCTAGGCCTAAAAGACCACAAAAAGTCAGCTAAGAACTACTTTACATTTATTCAATTCAATGAAAGTCTACGTAGGAAACTAGCTAAAATCAGCAGAAATTAGTCAAATTCAGCTATAACCAGCTAAAATGGGCTAAAATCAGCTATAACAAGCTAAAATAGGTTAAACCAGCTATGACCAGCTAAAATAGGCTAAAATCAGCTAGAAGTAACTGAAAATGGTTAAAATCAGCTAAAACCAGCTAAAAGAGGCTAAAGTTAGCTAAAACAAGCTAAAATCAGCTAGCATTAGCTGAAACCAGCTAACACTAGCTGAAACTAGTTGAATTTTTCAGAAGGGGTTGCTTAAAATAGAGGGTAGCTGAACAGACCCATCTTTATTTCCTTTTTTTTTTCCATTCCAAATCCAGAATTCATTTGAGAGTTGAGTACAAGTCTTATTTTAGATCATCATCAAAGAGTCATGCACATTTTTCTCGCTAAAATAGAACTTCGTTTCCAGCCAAACCTTCACTTTCTCTCTCCCTTGTTGCAAACGAAGTCGTCGAAAAGTCACGACCTCCTCTTTTTAGAAGAACTCAACAGTTTCAAACGCTTGTCAACGCTTCAATACCTTCCTTGCAAGAGATGATGTTCTAGTACAAAATTCTCTCGTTTTTTTCCGACTGGACATTCTTGGCTGGAGAAACGTAGACACGCAAAGCAAAAGGGTGGAAGAAGTCAAGATGAAATGGCTCATCAACTCTTACAAGCCAACAAGTGATTTGGGATTTGGAGTCTAGACATAAATGCACGGTGGTTGAAAATCAACCCAAAAGTCTCATTTTTCATCATTTATTTTTTCGGATATCGATCGATTATTTTTGACCTTTTTTATGCATTGAAGTCAATGTTGAGCATCAAAATTGACCTTTTCACTTCGTAAATATCAAAGGTTTTCAAGTTTGCTCAACATTGTCTTCACTACATACTTAAAAAAAGTGAAAAATAATCGATCGATAGGGGAAAATAAAAACCGTTGAAGAGTCTCTTGACAAAGTGTCTCTAGCTTGAGTAGAAGTGTTTGTTATGATAAGTCTCGTCGGAAATGCCACTGTAAGTCGAGTAGGATGTTTAATCACAGCCTTCATCATCATCTTCTACTAATCTTTTGCTCTAGCTCTGATGATTTTTATTCTTTTTTTCTTGATTTATGACGGTAAATGGCAGATATTTGGCATTTGCAAAGATGGCAAAATGATCTGACTTTGCGCCGCTCCATTTTTTGACGGAATTAGGTTGTGAAATGTTGGCAGACAATGGCTTTGTTGCATATATCAAACAACAAAAAAAAAAAAAAATCCATCATTTTGAATGGAATATTTACACATTAAAAGACATAAAATAAAATTCAAATGAGATATTTTTGGTCAATTTCAAACGCTGTCCACTACTTTATCATGAAATTGGACCTTTTTATAAATCTAAGAAATTCCATTGTTTTTGTAGTTTCCTCCAAAAATCTGAAATGAAGCATCAATGCACTTTAAAAAGTTGATGCTGGTAAAAAGTGAGGTTTTGACCTGAATCTGACCATTATAGACTATCAGATTTTGCTGCAAGTTTTGCTGCCTGACCAATTTTTTCCCTTCCTAAGTTCAACCTTTTATGCACTCAAGGTGAGAAATGCATTGCTATCACCAGTTTAGAAGAACTGCATAAATGTCTTTTTGACACAAAAAATCATTGGATTCCTTGATGTCATTTTTGGGGTAGTGTAAACTGTATAGGAAGACTTCTTGGAAGTCTTCTTGATTAAATTCATGACAAATGTGTTGCAAAGTACATAAGAAAACGTGACGTTGGCAAACATAGTGCTTGCAATGCATTTTGACCAATCATCAAAGAGATTCCGCACGTCTTAGTCTGATACATTTTATACAGGGTGAAGAAAAAAGATTTTGCATTAATATTTTTTTCAAAAAATAGCTGAATTCAGCTTGTTTTCTTGAACACTACAAAGTTAGCTGAATTCAACTTGTATTTCATTATTGGATAATCAGCTGAATTTAGCTTGTATTCGAGACTGGAAAAAGAGCTGATTTCAGCGTGTTTTCAATCAGCTGAATTTAGCTTGTATTCGAGACTGGAAAAACAGCTGATTTCAGCGTGTTTTCATGATTGACAAATCAGCTGAATTCAGCTAATTTTTTTACTGTTGGAAAATTAGCTGATTTCAGCTTGTTTTCATGACTACAAAGTTGGCTGAATTCAACAGCTTTTTATGATGGTAAAATCAACTGAATTCAGCCAGGTTTTTGGTTTCGAAAATCATCTGAATTCAGCTTATTTTTTTGACTACAATGTTTTCTGAATTCAACTTCTTTTCATGATGGAAAAATCAGCTAACATCAGCTTTTTTTTTTCGTAGCTATAAAGTAGCTGAATTCAGACATTTTTGTAAAATATTTTGTTTTTGTTTTTCTTGGCCTAAATCTGATCCATTTCTTGAATTTACAAAGGATTTGAAAAGTGACTTTTTGCCACCGAGAAAGGAAATAGCAAGTAAAGTTCACCAAGGTAATTATGAAGCCTACAATTCTAGATCTGACAAGAAGAAGACTGATGAGTAATTTTCTCATAACTCTAATGTCTAAAGTTGCTGACATGTTTTCACTGTTTTCCTTGTTGTACCTTGGCAATCGTTGCTTGACTTCAAGAGTTTTTCAAATTGTAAGATCCAATCATGTTCTGGATCCCAAATGTCTTGAGAACAACTCATCTTGTTTCACGGAATTTTTTTTCTCACATTTATCACTAACTCTGCGAGACTCAAGCTTCAAAGTCAAACTAAACAACGAAAACTGTTGATAAAAAAAGATAAGCAGTTGTAACTAAAAAAAGGCCAAAAAATGGATTAGTAATGCACGAAAACACGATTGTAATCTTGTATCACACTATGCTAAAAGTCCATTTTTTGTCCAAAAATTAAATTGTGCCCAAAAAAATATTTCAATTTTCATCAAATTTTTTTAATAGATTTTTTTCCTTTCAAAATTGAGCAAATAAAACATTAAAAAAATGTCAATTTCGACTAATTTATATAGGTATGTGCGAAAATTAACATATTTTACAATTTTGATTTTGAATTTTGATGAAAAATAAATTTTTGGACAATAAATGGATTGTTGGTAAAGTGTGTATGGGGTGAAGAAAGGATTTTCAAGCAAAAATCAATTTGGACGCATGAAGTAAGGGTGAAACTGTGAAAGTGCAATTTGTTATGTAATTTTCAAGCAAATAAAGCACTTTGCTTGGAAGAAGAAGAAAAAGAATTTGTGTCGTAATGAGGTGTTGAAGGTCAGATTTCTCTACTTGAGCAACTTTGACTTTGTGATAATTATTTGTTTAGACTCTAACAAGCCTCAAAATCTTGAGGTCTCAAAATAATTTGATGATTATCAAATTACAACACTGAAAAATTGCTTTGAGTCAATTTTTCTTTTTCGTGTAATAATAGTTTTTGACCGATTTTTGAGTGAAACATAAACGGACTCCTCCCAATCATAGCAAACTAGATGGCGTGACTAGAATTTTTTATTGCCTTCATAATCAAAACTTTTGTGAAAATTGGTGTCACTTCTGTATCACATAGTTTAAAGAGACAGAATAAATATTGAAATATCTGAAAAATATTTCTTTACATATTTTTTGAGACTTACTGTAAGTATCCTCATTTTTAGACCTCTGACAAATGTCACATTTACATCCTTTGCTAGCTTTGCCTCCAGGATGTTTTAATAAATTGTCAAAAATCAGGATCCATTCTTGACCCGAGTCCCAAAGTTGAGACAATTCTTCTTCCACTCGATCACTAATGCCTGAAGATTGCACTGTATTGATTTCAGCCCGAGATTCAAGACTACTTGAATCTCCACTGCCTAAACTACTGCCCCGGGAATTACTGGGCTCAATTTGGGCGTAATTTAGGCCCAAATTGGGGCCTAAACCCACTGATGAAGGCATTTCTTTAATTCAAAGTTTTGACAATTGAACATTCTCACACTGTGGCAAAAATCATATTTTTGTCCAAAAATTATTTTCGAGAGAAAACAAAAATATTTCAAATTTGGCGCGAAAATTAAAATGTTTATGCCATAAAAATCACTGATTTTTGGGTTTTATGAAAACCAAATCAGAATTATTGGACAAAAATATTTTCTTTTTGTAGTTTACACTTGAAAATAATCAATTACACGTGAACTGATGAATGTTTCACAAAAGATGATTATTATTATTTTTTGCTTTGTGCAAAAAGGATGTGGTTTGCCAGGGTTCTAAGCACAAACTGAAGTAGTTCTACGCTCACCTCCTTCTCCTGTTCCTCCTCTCCTCAAAGTATGAAAAAGCGAGTGCGGAGCGCTCTCCAGCATTGCATTGCAAAGCTTTACCCATCAACTTCTCTCCTCTTCACAACTTTGAAATATTTTCCGTGCATGACAGATATTTCCAACAGAAAAGTCTGACCGAAAAAATTCTTGAGTTTGAAAAATTATTTGGAATAATCTCATGATGTTGTGTCAATACACATAATAATAATGTCAAGATGAACACTCGAACAGGTTTCCGAGTTGTTGTTTCCGACAAATATAAACAGTTCAACAAGTTCCGTTTTAATAAAAAAAATCCTTAAAAAAATTCTTAAAATTTGTTGTCGAGCGAAGCGAGAACACACTTATATTTTATTCTGAGACCACAGCGTACGGTCCAAATCTCAAGACCTGGGGTGGACGTCCTTTAAACTACCATTTGAATTTTCCCGCCAATGCGTTTTCAATGTTTTTATTACAATTTTAATTTTAGCGCCAAATTACAGATTTAGAATGCGGAACAAAAAATATTTTGGCGCGAAAATTCAAAAATTTTCGTTCTTAGGTAGATTTTCTTATTTTCCTCAATCATTTTCTGATTAGTTATGGTGTGACTTCTGATGAGCATTTTGGGTTGTTTGCTGGGTAATTTGGCATGCATCGCCATAATCCCCATTTCCCCCTTTTCTTCCCAGGGGACCTGATTACCCTTTTCTTAGAAAAAGCCGCTGACGTTGCTGACTTCTGACGTCGTCGTTTCTTGTCATTAGGGGTGCCATGAACGGAAATCAATAGGAATGATGAAGGGTTAGGTTATAGGGGGAGAATAACTGACCCCTCATCACAATATTTGAAAATCACTCAAAAAGTCTCATTTTACAACATTACATGCGAAGCGAGCTACATTTATTTCCAATTGCCATTTTTGGCGCGAAAATTCAAATATTTGGAAAAGTACTCATATTATTTGTCTGTGAGATGAAATGTTAGAATGAGACAATTTTGATAGATTTTCATACACTGTGGACATCTGTTATTTTTGCTCTATCGCCAATTTTTGGAATCAAGACCAGTTGCTTATTGCAAAAACGGAAGCTTTAACTCAGCAACCTAATTTTGAATTGTAAAGGTCAAAATTCATGCTCAATCATCTGCAAATCGTGCATTGCTGTGCATAACTTCTGTTGAGGCTACCTAAACAGGGTGTCCAAATAAGTTTTGGACAGACAATTTTTTGTCATTTTTTGACTTTGGAAACATTCTAATTTTAACTCGCGGTAAGCACTTAAGTTAATTTTCAGTCTTGTTTTTTAAGCTTGAATGGCTTTGCAAATGACCCAAAACTTGTTTGGACACCCAGTATTAGTAGTACATAATCGTGATATGTGTAAGACTAATTGGCAAGAATTGTGTCTCTCTATGCTGATGTGTGTTGCAAAAACCCTTTGCCTAATGAGAAATGGCAAAATGAAAAGAAGATTAGCTAGATGTAATACCAACTGTATGCATCGGCATCGTTAGCTAGAAACTCTCGTTTTCTATTGAGGGGGATGTGAGAAAATTGCGAATACGAGGCGGGCATATAAAACGAGTAAATGAGCTAAGGAAATGATGATTGTAATATGGAGAATGAAAAATTAGGTCTTCTACATACAAGAAACAAGATTGAAAATCTTTCGCGCGAGACAATATTGAGAAATGGAAGAAATGGACAAAAATGGAAGAAATGGAAGAAATGAAAAAAAATGAACAAATATGGAAAAAATGAAAAAAATGAACGAAAATGGAAGAAATGGGCAAAAATGGCAAAAATGGAAGAAATGAAAAAAATGGAACAAATTGATGAGTTTGGCAAAAAAATAAATATATAAAATTGCTTGAAATTGGATTTGAAAATTTGGTGTGAATCCGGATCCGGATTTGTTTCGAGAACAATAAATCCGGATCTACATATATATTACTGACCCCCTTATTCTGTACTCTTGTTAACGTTCTATAGGAAGCCACACCCTTTGACCTAGGAGGTTGAAACTTGGCATGTAGCCTCGACTCATGGGTGCGGTGGTTTTAGGCGAATTGCTTGAAATTGGATTTGAAAAATTGTGTGAATCCGGATCCGGATTTGCTTCGAGAACAATAAATCCGGATCGTTAACAAAACTTACGAACCATCGCAATTGCAAAATATGCTTGGTTTAATATTTCTTTTCTAGGTCAAGCACGTTTTTTCCTTTTTTGTTTTACACGCATTAACTTTATTAAAGCGTCGTAGCAATTTAAAAGAACACTTAATGGATTATGATTGCTCCTGAAGTGGTGTCCTTTATGGATTATGAGATCGGATTTCATGCGGTACAACAACTAGATCAGTACAGAAATTGCGTCAAATGTTGCAATGAGACAAAAATTCAATTTTTTCCCACTACAAAAGAAAGATAACCACAAAAACCAATGGACGACGACGAAAAAAGATGCATTTTTAAAGTCGTAACCGCAAACAAGAGATCATATGCTTATTTTACTTTAAACTTTAACAAGAATTGAGACAAAATTAGAATGAAAATCCGGATTACATTTTTAACCGATTTTTGGCTTTTTGGGCATGTTTTTATATTTCAAAATCAAGTAAATATTCACAAAAATTCAGAATTTTTGGAACTTCTTCAATTGAACAAAAATCAAGAATTTTTTAGGGATAAAATATTAAATCCGAATCACATTTATCCGATTTTTAGGCCTTTTATGGCAATTTTTTGTCAAGTAAATCAAGTAAAAAATTCACAAAATTCTGAATTTTTAGAATCAGATTTGGCAAAAGGTTGAGATGATCGAGAGTGAAAATTGAGAAATTCCCAGGAAATTATGAAGGCAATAAAATGAGGTGAAATTCAGGAAGTCATTAAAATCAATTTTTGTAAGGTGGTGCGATGCCCCCCTTTTCAGATATTTGGCCAATATACTCTGCCAACCAAAAATTGTTCATTGAGAAAAAAACGGACACATCATGCGTGTTTTCTGAATTTGAAGTTTAATAAGGGAAAATTGTTGACTTTGAAATATCCTTCTAAGACTTCAAGTGCGACTTGCAGCTACACAAATTCAGTGCCACATCAGTGTGACAACCTACGCACACTTTTAAAATGGTAGCTGTTATACTGCTCCTAAAGTACCTAAATACCAAAAGAGAGCGAAATTACATCTATTTTTATTTCTTATTTTTTTCTCCCAAAATCGTAGATTTTGAAAGCACTTCTTTTTTGATTTTTGGTATATTCTATTTCATAAAATTCAAAAAAAAAAAAAAAAAAATAAATAAATAAATTCGAGAAAAACATATTTTGAACAAAAGAAATATTGATTATTTAGATATATATTTTTAGATAAAATTATTGTCTCTTGTTATAGAGTACTTTAGTGACTGCAACCTTGCTGTTACCACCCACACTTTGAAACGTGTGTGCATCTTAAAAAACCTGGGAAAAAAGTGGGGTGCAACACAGCAGACACTTTTAACCGGGGAAAAAGGGGGCTAAACAATGCAATTCTAGCCAAAATTAGGTCATTATTGTCACTTAATGAGATGCCTCCTCATTTTACAAAAAAATACCCCCTAAAAACCCTAAATAGTGCTAAAATAATTTATGGTCCAATTTAAAGGAAAACTAGTTTTAAAGGGACCACCAAAAACCCGATTTTGTTTCTAAATTGTCAAATTGTAATAAAAAATTCTACACTATTTTTAGAACAACACAATTTACATTTTGTGGTTTATTTTCTTGTTTACTTATGTCATGAGTAATGACAAGAAGGCATTGCCTTTTCAAGCCTTTCTTTCTAGTACAAAGTATCCATGGGTCAAAAAATGTCGTAATGGGACAACTGAAAGAATTTTAACTATAGTAGAATATTTGCAAAACAGCCAAAAATGTCTCATTTTGAAAGGAAAATTAAACCATTTTTTCAATTGTAATTTTTAGTGAATTTTTCAGGTTTCACAGTTTTGTGATTTTTTCGATTCTGTCCAATTTATCAATTTTTTCAATTTTGTCGACTTTTTTATTTCTTTTTTTATTTTTTAAACTTTTGTTCAATTTTTCAATTTTGTTCAGTTTTCTTCTACCTTTCGATATCAATTTGTAAACTCTCTGTTCCAATATCAGAATGTAGATAAACCCACTAAAAACTCTCCCAAATAAGTTGAATGGAATGTCAAGTATAATCTCAAAAGTTTCCTTTAAAAAAAAAAATATTTTTGGGGGGTCTTACCGTCAATAGCGGTACTGCCCATGGCGGTAGGCATCATGTCACCAGAAGCTCTTATTGTATCAAACTTGGACATCAGCACCGATAATCTGCAAAATAATTTGTTGGGTCATAATTCGTGATTTTTCAATTTTTCATGTCAAAATTACTTGGCAGGTGGAATGTTGTGTTTTTTCTGCAAATCTACACGGACACGATCTCCGACATGACGGTAAATTTCCACCAGGGTTGAGGATGCGGCGTCGCGTACAGGAGCCGTGGGGTCACTATGTAACGCGACGATGTGATGCAAAAATCGGCTGACGATTAGGCTTTGAGCACCGTATCTGAAAAAGAATTTTAAAAAATTGAATTTTCACATCAAATAATTTCAAAGCAAAAATACTAGAAAAATTCGTAAGAAAAAATTCTAATTTTTTAAGCCAAGAATCATCAAATTTTCACGATAAAAATGCAAATTTTTAAATAGGGGTCAAAAACTCTTATTTCATTGCAGTACAAATGCACTTTTTTTCTGACGTCAATATAACTTTCAAAAATAGTTCCCCAAATAGAAATCTAATATTCCCTTAATGGATTTTCATGATCAAATTGATCATGTGTATGTGTTTCATAATAGCTTCAAAGTGATCTAGAATCATTAAAAGGCTGATTGACTTGTCATGCACAACACACAACATCTTGGAAATATAGCCTCAAAGCAAAGTCATAAATTCTTATCTCAACCTGAGGCATTTTTACAGCCAAGTAATAATTCTGTCAAAATTGAAGAAAAATAAAAAATAATTTAAAAAATTCTTACACATTGAGAGTGTTTTGTAACAACACTAAAATTTCTTCCCGAACTTTTCCATTTTTATGTGTGAATCCATTTTGCATTTTTTCAAAGAGGGGTTGAGGATCCATCACTTCTTCTTCCATCAACTTGGTGATTAAATAATGCGCCTTGTCACGCACTGTTTCACGCGTGTCACCCAGCCGGTCAACAGCCGGGCCTAGTACCGTATTCAAATACGGGCGGAAATTGGAACCAAGCCTTTCGATTAGCAAGCCAACCACGTCTAAACCATTTTGCGAAACCTGAAACATAAACCAATTAGGCAAGGGTCAAGAAGATCAACTTGTTGGGATACACTGTAAACAAGACTGAAAATGCTTATTAACCGCGGTTTTATTCTCAGCACAAACACAATATTCTCAGTTATGATTACAATGCTCGCGAACCGCCATCTTGCGGTCAAATAGTAAACTAAAAGCAAATATGTGCCAAAAGTTATTAGTAGGACTGCGATAGCGAAGCTAATCGCAGTCAAAAAGCCACTGAGAACGCAAGTGAGAATTGCTTCATTTGAAAATGTCTACTTTTCTAATAGAAATTGAGTTGTTAATGACATGTTTTTCAGCTATAACTATAATTGTAGTACTTTATCAAGTGGAAAACTACACTCTTTCTCCCTCACTCTTAATTAAGTGAGAGTCTGGCCACGTGTGAAAAATTTGGAGATGATCTTCAAATTACTACCAAAAAACAGTCCTAATCGCTTTAGTTGACTTTTTTTAAACTGCTAAATGACATAATGAATATGAAAAATATTTAGATTTGAAAATGGCCAAAGATGCTGCTGTTAGAAAATGCATAAAAAAGAAATTCCATGTGTCTAATCTTTTCTGTCACGCTTACTTTGATACACACAATCTACTAGATAGCGTTAGCAGATTTCTATTTATGAAAAACAAACCGCAGATTCTAATTTGGTTGAACTGTGAATAACTACACAATAAAAGTTCGATCGTTGGAGTTGTTGTTGACCAATGACCACCTACCAAGTTCAGGCAAAAACTAGATTTTCTGATAATAAGTTAGGAAAACAAGCATGAAACTCGTTTCACGTTTGAGACCGCGATCCGAGACTTTTACCAAATCATATTCAAATCGGGTTAGAATTGGCTTTTCATTGCGGTTGAATCGCATTTGAAGCAAGTTTGATTCAAATTGTGTTTGAAGCATGCTTTATCAAGTTTGAATCATATTTGAATTATGTTTGAATCACGATTGAATCAAGTAAGAATCATATTTGAATCAAGTTGAATTCAGTTTGAATCGCTTAAAAATCACATTTGAATCAAACTTGAAACGATGCAAATCAATGAATAAAAAGATTTTCAAAGAACAACAACTTACATTAGAACCGCGATGTTTTTTGCTACTCGCGGTAAAAAAAAAGGATTTCAAGTTTTTCATGATCAAAACACCTACACATGCAATTGGTGAAAAACAAAGTGGTTTTCATCTTCTTCAGTTTTTCTTTGAGGGTTTAGGCCGTAGGCCAATTGTTTTAGTTTTAAAAGAAAATGCCCATCATTTGTACACCCACTAACATTCATTCACAGCTTAGACAACTTCAAAGTTCAAGTAATGACAAAACTGTTGCGCTTGCATATGTAATGAGATGATTCATTTCCACGAATAAAATAGTTAAATTCTAAAAGTTGGATTTTTCCCGTCAAATCGCAATATTTGTTTTGATTTCACTAAGTAACCAAAGAATTTTCACGAGAAAATTATTCGTTTTTAAAAGGCGGATTTTACTCGTCAAATCGAAATGTTTGTTTTGATTTCAATGAATTTTCACGAATTATGATTCCGGATTGATGTCTTGAAATTTTCTTACCTTGAAGTTTGACGATGTCATCCATGGCACTAAAGCGTCAATGAAAGCTCCCAAATCTTCACAATCTGCCGGATTATCCGGTTGACCAAGATAGTCAATAACGTCTTGACCTACTGAGATCTTTTTCTTCGTATCTGTGGTGCCCAATTGAATGGCAAAATCATCCATGATGATCTTTAGGAGTTTCGTCTTTTCACTTGATGAAGCACTTTTCTAAAATTCCGCCGGTGAACACTTTTGAAATACACTAGAATTTCACATATTGTTGCACTAATCCAGAACAGCTGAAAAGATAACAAAATAGTGAAATTTACAATGTTGAGGTCATTTTGATAATTTGACAGTTTCATTTTTGGTCAAAACTCAAATTGTCAAAAGTTATTTTTCCCAAAATACTTCCCGTCAAAAATCAGAAATAAAATGTCAATAAAGAAAACTTTGTCAACATTTCCCCAACATACAACTTCCAAATACGTAAAATATAAATTCTTAACAAAATAAATTCAAAATTGGAAAAAAATGACATATTTCTTATGTGAAAATTGTCAGAAATTCAAAAAATTGTCAAATCATCACCCCCAAAAACTCCCGTCAAAAAGTCACTGTCAAAAAACTCCCGTCAAATTTTTAACCCACCCAAAAGTTAAGTAAAAAAATCGTCAAAAAGACTTCCAAATAAAATCAGGAAGTGAATGCAATGAAAACTTTTAAAAATGGCGTTTGAACTGTAACTGTTGTAAAAAGGCGTGAAAAGTGTTGGAAACTTGGGAATGGACCTTTGATTTGTAGCCAAAACTCTAAATTAGTATCAAATAGTAATTCTGACCTGTACTTGAAGTCGTTTGATGGAAAATCGGCGCAGCTGTATTAAGGAAAAATAACATGCGCGGTCTTAGTAGCTGATTCTATCCCTACATTCACTTGTGTGTACATTGAAAAAATGATTCCCAAGGCTGAGATGGCTGAGCGGCTACGCTTACTGGCCTACTATTCAAACCGCCTTCCACGGCCCGCCCGAATTAGTGATAGATCGAAAGCTGAACCCTTGAGATTTTCACAAGAGATTTAAAACCCGTTTTTTCAACCAAAGTTGAGAAATAAAGAAGAAAATATTCATCGATGATTTTGCAAGAAAAATTCGGCAAAGTTTGTTTACATTCTAGCTAAGCAGTACCGATCTCCATTCAATTTGACGAACATTTTTACAAAAAAATTTCAACGTGTATGGATGACTCATATGTGTCAAACGTTGAAATATGTGAAAATACAAAACTTTATTTAATGTTTTTGTTGATTTTCTGTGGAACAGTCGGTTAAATCATTGAAATTATCCGTGACTGATTAGTAGAATTTCATTTTTTTTGAGTAATTTTAAAAGAAATGGGTTTTCGATATCGAGTCAATAATCTCTAGCGGGGGCTGTTGTTGAAAAATGACGTCATCAAGGACGTTCCCATTTCGACTCAAAATCACTAAATAATACCAAAATTTTACTTGACAAAACTTCGTCAAAAAGCTAAATTCAACATCAAATATTTGAAAAGAATTTTGATTGGACGCGGAATTTCACAGATTTTTAGTCTTTTATTCCAAATTAGTATAGATGGCGCTGTAGCAGCTCAAAAGAAGATTTCAAGCGCCATCTTTAAAATCAAAACAAACCTTATCAGGTAGCGCCCTCTATACCACTTGACAACAACAAAACTATCAAAACTCAAAAACCATCAAAAATTGTCAAAATCCAAAAAGTCCCATCAAAACCTAAAAAATTGCCAATGATTTCAGACTGGCTTGTTAAATTCTCAAGCACTCCAAAAGTCCAAAAATCACCAAATATAAATTAAGACAGTCAGAAACAAGGCTCAAGAACGCGTCAAAAATTGAGGCCGAATTTTTTTCTAAAGTAAAAAAGAAGATTTTTTTGAAGTCAATTTTGGAGGCCATTGCAGCATTTTGGACAGAGAAGAAGACGGTTGAGGCTGCTGAGGAAAGGACTACGAAAGCGGCGGCCTCTACTGCAATACCAAAGAGAGAAAAGAAAGGCCAGCCTGGCCTTGCCAAGCAGCCTCTTGAAGCAACTGAAGGCAGCAACGCAGCCTACGTCACTCGCACGTCATACCGCCAAGCAAGAACATTGAGGCAGCCAAAATTACAATTTTTGTGCCAGTTTATCATCATCTGTCTTTTTAAAAAGCTTACAAAAGTAAACAAACGGTAAGATTTGATATTTTTGACATCTTATTTTGAGACCCTGCAATTTCGTGAACTTTTTCTCCTGGCAAAATTCAAGAATTTGCCTTTGCTATGTCAACAAATGTAAACATACTTTCATAAGTATTATTAGAACTCAAAAGTGGTCAAAATCAAACTCTAATGGAACAAATGCAAACAAATCCGGAATTTGAAGGGATTGTACATTCTACAGGGTGTCCCAATAAGTTTTTGATGAGAAGTTTTTAGTGAAATTGTCAAATCTCTGAATTTTGAAAAAAATCTCAAAAAATTCGTCTAACTGAAGGGAGATTTTTTTTTTTTTGCTTCAATGTAAACAAACTTCCCAAATTTTTTCGCCATTAAGAATTTTTTGCTAAATTCCTGTATAAAACTTGTTTGGACACCCGTTATATCCTGTACAAAAGTTATGAAGTAACGTAGCAATTGGCATTGATTTTTGCTCATGGTTGGTAGATCCCAAGGCTGTGTTGCAAATGGTTGTACTCCAATTGAGGTGGGATCGATTACCATCCTAACCTTTCAAGTAGTTATCTCAATTAAGGTCAAGTTCTTGTGCAGCAGCTAAAATTAGACATATTATTGAGGTCAAAAGCAACCAATCAACAAAAGAAAATGTTTATGATTATTTGGGAAATCCGGATGATGAATCATGACGTCAACGTTTGACAGTTTATTGCATAAGGTTTGCAATAACTGATCTACTATTTGCTTTCTATGCCTTCATGGCTAGAAAGGTCTTTTTAAGTTGTAGTTATGTCACGGAACATCATGCATTTCAAAACACTTACCTACTCACTTTTACTATAGATATTATTGACTGTTGAAAATTGACGTCATTGATAATTGCATTGCAAATGGTATTTGTATCTAAGCGACTAAATGAGGCTGGTTTTCTTAGTTCGTTTTATTTATTGATATGGTTAGTGGTTACTTGCAGCCTAATTTTTGGCGCGAAAATTCAAATTAAACTTCCTGGTCACCCTTTCCTTGCTTCGCTCGTAAGGTTGAAAAATGAGACTTTTTGAGTCAATTTTTACACACTGATTATTAGGGTACCTTACTTTCTACAGATTAGGGTGGGTTGAATTTTACATATTTTTTTTTGTAAATTCAAAGTATGTTTTGTCAAAATCTCCTTTTCCCAAAAAAAAATGGAGTGACGTGCATTTGTGGGGCCCAAAGTCATTCAAGAAGCAAAGGCAGATTCCGTAGTCCAGAGTTCGACTTCCTTATTTTTCGATTGAGTTCTTCCTGTTGTTCTATTTTTGGTCTTTTCCTTTCCCTTCTTCTTCTCGGCTTGGGAGTTGGTGGTTGCGCTTGCTTGCTTTACTGCTGGCGTTACTACTACTGAGCTATGCTCGCTGCTGCTTCCCTCCATAAAAGCAAGAAGGGCCTTTGGTCCTGTTCTTGTGGCCTTTACTGTATCGGAGAAGAGGCCAACCAAAGTCTGCGAGACTAGAGAGTTGCGCTACTGCTATATGACAAAACTTTGCTTGTGTGTGTATGTCAGACTTTCGCCGCTGCTCCCTACCCTAGAGTTTAGGAATTTATTTAGTAAACAGGGTGAGAAAATTTTTTTCGTATCTATAATTTAATCCTATATTGGCTGGAAGTTGGAATACAGGTCGCACTTGAATAGAAGTCGAATGAGCGACTACAATGCTACACCACGGCTTCTATTCGAGTGCGACTTCTTTTCGAATGCGACCTCATTTCTAATTTCTAAGAGTGGTGGTTTATAAGTAGCAATAGTATTCGCATTCAAATACAGTACGCACTTTAATTTAAAAAAATTTCGAAGCTTTTTTTTTACAATTTGTTGTCAAGAATCATATACAATCCGTGCATTTTCCATCAGTAGTGGTATAAATACAGTACGCGCACCCTGTAAAAGGAAGACACTACTATCATAATGGGATTGGTTTTTGGACCTTTATGCGTTAAAGGCCAATAGCTAAGAAGCCTTGAAACTGCTGAGATCTCAGTCGTTGAAAATGGAGCGATACGAAAAGAGTGTGATCCGTTCAATGGATAGACAAATTACCAAAAAGTTTTCCAAGAAAAAATTCTACAAAGTACACTTACAAGAGTCACTTTTGAAAGCATCAATAATTTTGGCCTTTTGATTTTTCAGCTTCAAAAATCCGTTTCTTGTCCCTCTCGTCGCCATTTTTCTCGTTTGAGTATGAGGGGGAACTCGTTACGCTCCAGCCGGCCGGCCAACAGTATGGACCAGGACTCCTTTGACTCCTTTGATGACATTGAGGAGATGGTTATGGCAACTACTAGCATGAGTATAGGTCATAATGGTCATTCAGACGCCAACAGGTTCGTAAAAATACTAAAATTCCAATTTTTTTTTGTCGAAAAAGGTCAATTTTCACGTAACCTCTTCTATTACCAGTTTGAATTTTTGCGCCCAAATTCGGAAAATATTTTTTGAATAGAGCTTTAAAAAATGCATTAAATATTTGAATTTTCATGGCAAAAATAACAAAATCTCAAAATTACTTTCACACAAAATTGCTGAATTTTGACGTGAAAAACATTTGAACACTTTTTTTTCTATTTTTAGGGACTCACTAAATACGGGTGAGCATGAACACGACGAACTACCCAAATCCATCATTGTGACCAACGTGGACCTTTCAGTATTTGACAATATAGACATTAAGGTAATTAATGAGTTAATTGGATTAACTGCACATTTGGAGTATTAGCCACGTGAGGAAGCCCTTGGAATTTTTGAACCAATTTTTAAAATTTTTCAGGCCAACTTTGAAGCAATGTTCCGCGAGTATGAAGCTAATGCCACATTCCATTATTTACGAAGTTTCCGGAGGGTTCGGGTGGATTGCGAGGCTCATTTAGCGGCCTCTAGAGCCAAACTCAGCATGGATGGAACGCCGTTCGGGCAAAACGTGATTCATTGCTACTTCTTACAGGTAAAATCCTTTTAAAGATTTTTAGAGACTAAAAATATCTTAAAAGTTTTTTTTTATTACATAGTTGAGAGGATTTTGTTCTGATCTCTCTTAATCGAGAGCGTGCAAAGTACACACTGAACCAAAAATAGATTTTTTTTGGCCCGAACTTCTACTTTCATTAAAACTTATTTTTCTTCCGCCAATTTGAAATGGAAAAAGAAAATAAGTTTGCAAAAAAAAAAAAAAAGAATTCAAAATGTGATTTTTGGACATAAAATAGGTTTTTTGGCGCAGTGTGCAATCTTGCGCGATTGCCACTAAAAATAGAACTGCTCGCATTAATCCTCCTCTCTCCAAGTCTCCAATCTCCAATCTTCTACTAATAACTAAAGTGATTTAAGCTTTAGACTAAATCTGAAAAAAATTGCCCTTGCAGATTTTGTCCCCCAGCACAGTTGAGGATGCCTACCTCCATGTTCCTCCAGTTGAGAGGCAATTTTTAATTTCTCCCCCCGCCAGTCCGCCCGTTGGGTGGGAACAACCCAAGGAAGACAAACCAGTGGTCGATTATGATCTACTTTCGGCTATGGCCTCATTATCACCTGGTAAGCTTTTAATTTTACTATTCCCTTTAGATACCCTGTTACTCGCTTCGCTCGCTTTACTTAAAAGTGTTTTTTGTATGTCGTTCCGTAAATAGATGTGTTTTTTGCTACGACAAACAGCTGTAGATTGAAAAACTTTTGCTACACATTCTGCAGAGTAAAGAGGCTGTTCCTCTTTTCTCTGGGGAGCAGCCTTTGATGTCAAGTACAGTCTATTTTCGTACTGCCTTGATTGTAGATCTCTTTTATTGACAGAGTAACGTCACTTACATAATAACAAAAGTTTTACTACAGTAAATTAAAAATCACAAAATGACCAAAAAAATTCATTAAAAAAAATTGGACAAAATTGAAAGTATGGACTAAAGAAATTACCTGAATTGGACAAAAAAGAGACAAAGTTGAACAAATTGCTAAAAAGAAAATAGAAGCGCGATGTTGACCTTCAAAATTCTGTAATTTTTGCGATAATTCAGTAGGCAAAGAAATTAGACTTTTTTGATGGATTGTCAAACTTTGTGATGAGACAATTGACTGATGTTACTCTTTGTCAATAGATGATCTAAGTCCTTTGAGCTACTTTTACTAGCTGATCCTCAACTTTTTTAGGAAAGGCAACTCTGCTTCTCTAGAGCCTTTTATGTTAGCCCAAAGGCCAACATCATGATCAAGAAAAAAAGCAATTTAGTTCTTGCTGCTGGACTTTTGTCCTCAAGATATGCACAGTCTTTGAAAACTTGAGAAAGTCTCATTTAGACATTTTTACAACATTGTGAGCGAAGCGAGCTATGTTTATTACCCAACCTTCAAAACCATTTGAGACATTTTTTTGTTACAGGTGAAAATCATGAACTGCATCCTGCCAAACAAGTTCAAGTGCTTGGCAAAAGCATTTCTACCCCCTCAATAGTGGTCCAAGTCTGCGGCCAAGAAGTGGATGAGGTACTCTACCCCAACTCAAAACGAATCAGAGCAA
The DNA here is from genome assembly GCA_900157175.1 of Oithona nana. NCBI lineage: Eukaryota > Metazoa > Arthropoda > Copepoda > Cyclopoida > Oithonidae > Oithona > Oithona nana. The sequence goes on from LT727937.1 coordinate 170,855, forward strand.
CGAAATGCCCTGAGCGACAAAATTCACTCGATTGAATTTCCTTCTCTCCTCACTTGTCTACTTCTATCATCATCAACTACTATCATAAAAAAAGACCAAAAATTGAGAAAAAATAATGGAGTGAATAATACAAGAAAAAAAAAACTTAACTTTTTTAACTGTTTTAGGCCTTAGCAAAAAAAAAAAACCGAGAAAAAGGAAAAAAGAAATCAAAGAAGAAAAACCAAAACGTTACATCATACCCCCTGAATACTACCCTTGTACTACCCCCCTATGAACATGCATGTTTTTAATTGTTTTAGTTTCAATTTTATTTGGGGAATTAAATAGTGTGGAAATTGAATTTTCGCATTGAACTCCAATTTTGAATTTTATTATGGTGTGAATCCGTACAAGAAATAAATGCGCAGTTTTTATTTGTCAACCAAAAATTCTTGCCAGGATACCGTCAAATAGAGTTTTGGATTTTTTTTGGTGGTTAGGTGGTTTATACGAAGTTGGTTGTGAATCTTGGTAGGGTGGACCTAAAATGAATAATTGACACAGTGTTTGAAAATCCTAGAAATTGTCTCATTTTTTCAGACAAAAAAATCTTCATATATTTAAATTTTTTTGCCAAAATCTATTAAAACTTTTGGGACTGAAAAATTCGAATGGTAGCAAAAATTTGAAAAATGAGATTTTTACCTGGGACATAAGCAGGTGGGGGGTAATATTCATGGTTTTTCCCTTTATTTTTCCCTCCCGGAAATGACTGATGAATCAAGTGATATTTCAAGACTGGTTGCATAGTCGGAATAGGAGACGGAGGATGGTAGTAATCTGGTTCCTTTGTCTCATAATGCACTGGAGAAGGAGAATGGAAGTGTTCTTGAGACGCAGGAGGTTCCTGCAAAACATTTGTGGTATTTCATTTTGCTTGATTAAGTCTCTCTTAGACACAGTGTTTGAAAATCACACCAAAAAGTCTCATTTGACAACATTGCGAGCGAAGCGAGATACTTTCCCAAAAAATCCACATTAGAATTATCTGCAGTGGCAATTTTGACGATTTTTGGCACGAAAATTCAAATGAGACATTTTTGGTGATTTTCAAACACTGTGAACAATAGGTATGCAATATCCTGTCTAAAAATAGTATTCTATGAAATCTAAGGAATTCGCACAGTGCTTTCCAAAAATCTTCCAAAAATGTCGTAAATTGAGACTTTTTTGAAATACTTTTCAAACACTATGAAATTGGACTTACAGGGTGATGATGGTTATACTGGTACTTTGGTTGATATTTTATCTTGGAAGGAAAAGCATCATTGACAATATGAGTGGTTAGAGGCACTTTGGGACCATGGTAGTGATTTGTGCGCGTTAAATCCTCATAGTAAAGCCTCGGAAGATCATGATGGGCCAGATAGGAATCTTGGGCAACAGCAGGTTGGGCATGATGATATATAGGGGCCTATTCACAGTGGTTGAAAATCACTCAAAAAGTCTCATTTTACAACTCTACGAACGAGGCGAGCTACGTTTATTTTTGCCTATCCAATCGATGATTTTTTTTTTCCTTGGCTTGCAATTTTGAATTATGAGACTATTTTGAGTAATTTTCAAACACTGTGGGTCTGTTGGAACACATAAAGCACTAGAGGATTTAGAGAAGGAGAAAAAGGATGGAAAAGACTTGCCTTTTGACCAGAATGACTACTATAGTAGTTATTCAAAGAAATGTGAGGAATGGTTTGAACAATGATGGGTGGAGTGGGTGGAGCAGTGGGTGGAGGTAGGTACTCTTCGTAGAGGTGATAGGTCAGTTCATAACCATTTTTTTGGGGTGCTTGGGTTGTGGTTTTATTGGTTTTGGATTCCCGTTCTGCCATTTGTTCATCGCTTTCTTCGTAATCATCGTCGTTGTCATCGTCGGACTTAATTTCATCGCTTTCGTCGTAATCTTCTTCTTGGGCTTTTTGTTCATCACTCTCGTCGTAATCATCGTCATTTTCATCATCTTGAGCTTTTTGTTCATCGCTTTCGTCGTAATCATCTTCTTGATCATCGCAAATTCCATTTTCATTTTGGTCCTCGCATTTTGGCGTTGTTGTGGAAGTGCCGTTGAAGTAACCTGAAAAATATACCAACAAAAGTCTCATTTGAATTTTCGCGCCAAAAATGACAATAATTCTGTTTTTAACGTCTATCTTTCAAATACATATTTGTATATTCGTGCAAAAATAGTCATTACAATAAAATAAAAAGGAATGTCATCGAGCGAAGCGAGAACCGAGTCTGTGTAACGAGTCTGTGAAAAGGCACTTTTGGCATGACATCATCATTTCATTTTTTGACGTAAGCAATTTCTCAAGAATTTCAACTTTATCAAAAGATTGAGATTTCCGTTTTTCAGAGAATCTACTTACGTCAGATTTGCTAAAGATACTCCTACAAAACTGTTCAAGCAAAAGTTGCGTAGCTCAAGATAATTCACCTTACCAAGGTGCCTTAGTAAGGACCAAACGCCATATTAGAAAAGTTTGTTGAATTTGCCAAGACACCCTGTTGCTTACTATTGCAGTTGTCCTAAAAGTCATTTGCGAGAAGAAATGAAATCATTTCTATTTTACTCAACTGAGTAATCCAGGAAATCACTATCACACTTACAGCCACCTTCTGGAGAAGTAGAAACGTTCCCCACAAGCAATTGTAGATTAGACGAACAAAGACCTCCTAAAAATCATCTCTAAATACACAAGGTAATTTTAACACTCAATTCCTTTTGCTTTTTAAAGTAGACTTTCAAATAATTGTCTTTCAGTTCTTTTGGTACAAAATGACAACCAACGTATTCTCAAAAGGCGATGTCTTGGAATTGTTAATGACAAAGTTCATTTTGCCGACCGTTGATGTCTGTACAGATATCCTGACAATTGAAGAAATTTTGACTTTGGATCCCCTCCGTGTTCATAATTATCAAAACCTTATGCAAGTTGGTTATGTAATGATAGGGTTTCTAGTCCTGTCATTTTTGATGATGATCCCACATTACCTGCGGGCAGAAAAATCCTGGAAGCAACGATTGGCTACCATCCTACTGCTATTTTTGCAAATATGGCCACAATACCGAGCTGCACGACTTCTATGGTTTGCTTTCATACAAGTAGACATTGACAAATGTCTACGAGAAAAATTGGTTCTAGATAGGGACCTCTCCCATGTGGGTAAGTAAATAATGATAAGGCTTTAATTGCATATTTCTTACATTGATATTTTGTCTAATTTCAGAGCCCTTTATTGAAAGTGTGCCTCAAACGCATCTTTCTTTGATTGTTGTAACCATTGCTAAATTTGGTGGTAATTTTGTTAACCCAACATTTTTCCTGTCATTCGTGACATCAGTGGTTTCAGCCACGCTAGGACTTTCCAAGGTTCTGTTAAAAGGACCTGTCAAGTTAGTGCCTTCTAACCGTGGATTCCTTGGTGGATATGTACAACTTCCATTCTTCCTCTTATACTGGAGTGTCTTCACTTGCTTGGTTGGTAAAGCAGCCTGGTTGCCTAGTGCCATGCGTGGGCCTGATGGAGATATCTATGCCTTGGTCTGGTTTGCAATGATGATTGCTCCCCAAGCCACAATGGTAAGTTCAAATAGTAATCAAGCATTTATTGTCATAAAAAGTAAGTTTCTTTGCAGAGTTTTGCATTGTTGTGCTACTATTGTGGGCGACAAAAAGTCTGGACAATCATTGCAAGATGGCCCTCCTTTCTCCTCTTGCCAATCTTTTCCATCTACAGTTTCGCTGGTGTGAAGATTGGCCGGAAATGGTACCTGACCAACAGTTCAAAATGGACCTGGATCAATCTACTCATTTCTGCATTGGGAATCTGCGGTGGTGGTATTTTCTTGTATTATTTCAAGTGGAATAGTTCATATCATTTCACTCGTTCGGATTGGTTTTATGCAATGATAATTTCTGTGCCCCTCATTTTTCTTACATTTATTTTTCATAGCCTTCTTACACTACCCAAAAGCTGCCCCTGCAGCTGTATTCAAACCCCCTTCCTCCAAAAGACAGTCTTGGACATTGAAACCCTTGAGGTCGTCAACTTAGAAGACCTCCAAGCAACTGATCCAGACCTTGAACTCAACCTGACCCCTACCACCCAAACTCAATCAACTCAAACTGATTGTAGTTGTCAATGTTCATGTAATACAACTGAGAATTGAATAAAATTGTCTTACCATAACAAAGTGTACAAAAGGGTTTGCATCGGGCATCAGTGCAACATTTGTATCCTTTTACGCATCCAATATTGACATGCATTGGGTAAAATCGTTTATGCCGAAACACTTCTGATGCTTCGTCCGCTTTTTCCTCGTTCTTCTCGTTTCGCTTTTCCAACTTCAAAAACTGATGCCGATGTGGAGTAGAAGGAGGCTGACTATGTTGCCTTACTTCGACGGTAGTGCTGGCCGTGGAATGTGAAAGCTTTTGGCTTGAAATAGAAATCGATTCAATTCGATTAATGTCAACTGCCAAAACCCTTTGAGAATCGCAATCTGTTTGCTTCACACAGACAAAAAGTTTATATATTTAGCTATCTCTGTCTGTATGTCTGTTCGAAACTTTGCATATAAAAATTCCGTTAAACGTCTTTGGAATAAATTCTATTAAAAATCATTGATTTTTGAAATTTTTTGGTGAGCGAAGCGAGCATCTGCCGGAGGCGACCAAAATGACTTTCTTTACATTTCCTACATTTTTTGGGGTTATTTTTATCTTGTACTCCTTTAGTAACTGACCTTTGTTGCTGTTGTAATCTTGGCACAAAAACTAATGAGTTTTTTTCGGTGTCCACCTTGATGATACAAGAAGATAACAAAAGCAAAAATAGAAAGAGGACCATGATTTGCCAGAGTCTGTTCGTCATGACAGCACTTGATCAAGTGAATAAAGAAAAGTGGAAAGTGAAACTCAATTGGATCTGGAGAGTAAATATCAAATTAGGAATTGTAATTCAATTGCATTACCGCCATTTTCTCAGATACACGATTCATATTTTGGGATGCAATATGCAATTTTGGCAATTTTGTGGTTTTGGAAAATTGCAATACATAACTTGCTTGGACACCCTGTATCTCTCTAGATCGATGCCATATTTGCATAAAACTCTAAAGTTACATCACAGATGACACGTAATGTTCAGAAAACCCCATGAATCACCTTGAATATTTTATCTTTGTCCAATTGTGGTCTTGATTTTGATTACAAAGGGAGGTTTTTTAGAGGGAGGCTTTTTCAGTCAATTCAAATTATCTGCAAAATGAAGATCCAACTTTTCGTATTTGTCACCCTTTTGGCCTTTTGTAAGCTACATTTTCCCAATTGTATCAATAAAAATCTGAGCGTGTCCGAGTTCACTGATTTTAATGAAACTTTGCACATTTTTCTCAAAATTGGCAAAATATGTAAAAACATATTTTTTACATATTTTCATCCTTATCTTCTGTCTAATAATAATAATGTTTTATATGTATTTTTAAAGGTCATGCTTTGAGATGTACAACTTGTGGAGATGATGGTGTATGCAAACCAAACTCCGAAGTCAAAGTTCAAGAATGCAAGGAGGGAACCAAAAATTGTTTTATTTCTCTGGGCAGCGATGGTAACGGAAGTTTTGTGGATGTCAAAGGTTGCGCAGACAACACTGGAAATGAATTTGGATTGCGAGGTTGTCTTCACATTTCAGGCAATGTCAAACATGAGATCAATGACGAATATTGCTTTTGTGACACTGATGAGTGTAACAGTCATCGATGCGAAATGGAATTTTGCAGTTGTGCTTTTTCAGATCCTGAAATGTGCAGAAATATTACTGAACGTAATAAATCAAGTAAAATCAGTTTTCCTTGAAATTGATGATTTTTGTCATTACAGAAAGTTACATCAAATGTCGAAGTTGTACTGGTCAAGGATGTGAAGATGGTGCTAATGCTCCATTAGAAGAATGTCATCATGGTGAAGGCAGTTGTCTTTACAGTCATATGACAGGTACGTAAAACTTTGACATACCTTTAAAACTGTGACATACCTTTAAAAGTGTGACATACGTCATACCTTCTATTACAGTTGGAGACCATATCGAAATCATACGAAGCTGTGGAGAAATGTATCATGGAGCAATTGTTGAAGGCTGTTTTGACCTTAAGGGATGGGCTGGTCATGACGAATTTGTAAGTTTTTCAAATTTTGTTAAAATTTATATGTTTTAAAGCAACAATTTTGCTTCTTTCAGATGGATGGTCAAATGTGTTTTTGTGACGAGGAAGATTGTAACAAGGACACTTGTGATCCTACCAATTGTGATTGTGTCTATGCTGACCCAAATTCATGCAATAGTGGATCAATCATTCAAACTTCAGTTTCTTTATGTATTTTGACTGTATTGGTCATGTTTAAGCACTAAAAATTGTACATTTCTGTTTCGTATGAAATAAAAGAGAAAAGATACACACAACAAAGTTGATGAAAAGGGGAACAGCAGAATATTGACAGATACTCTTTCACTTTAGATCATGCAATCTTCCAATTGTATCCAACTGTATCCAAGAGGAAATTCCTTATGTAATACACTAAAGTTTTAGTCAATTATCGTAGTCCATAATGTAAGTAGTAATGTATCATCCGTATCATCATATATTACAGATCACATTAGCATTTAGTAAGTAAGTAAGCGAGAGAATGATGTGTAAGCTTTCCAAATGACTAATGATACTTTGGCGGACATACCGAAGATGTGTATCTAATACAGGAAGATGTCCAGGCAAGTTTTGTATTGATATCGAGCAATGCTACAAAGTTCATATCCGTCCAAAGCTTTACTCAGTACTTCGTTTCAAACTTGTTTGGACACTTTCTAATGTAAGCATTACATTTTGTGTTTACTAAGTGAAATGTATTTTCGGTATTTGCGAGGTACATATATTTTACGTACCTATCCATATTTTTCAGTTGGTAAAGTCAAAAACCAGATAATCCGGATAATTCGGATCTTTAAAAAGCAGTTCCGGATTGGGCAGTGAAGAAATCAAACTCAGAGTAAGTATTTATCAATTAATTATGCTTTTATTATCGGCTTACTACGTATTCTCATCATTTTTTCTTCTTTTGGCAGAGAAGCAGACATGTTTTTACTTATCATCGCCAGACTTCATCATTTCGACAAATTCTAAAGATAAAAGAAAATCACATTAGAAATCGAATCAATAAACATTTTGTTTATTTTTGGCGCGAAAATTGAAATTTGCAATACTTTTTATTTTTGGTATGAAAATTAAAATGAGACATTTTTGTGTGATTATTAAATGTATTTTGTGTATTTTTACCTTGGTAATTGACTTGACCATCTCCATCTGTATCCGCTTCAGCAATCATTTCATTGACTTCTTCTTGAGTCAATTTCTCTCCCAGATTGCACATGAGGAATTTCAGTTCTTCCGCGGAAATGAATCCGTCGCCATCTTGGTCAAAGACGCGAAAAGCCTCCAGAAGTTCATCTGCGTAATCCAAATTCTTGCTTTGGTTAGTCATCATTGCCAAAAATTCATTGAAATCGATTTCGCCGTCCCCTGAAAAAAAAAATCACAAAAAAAAAAAAATCATTAAAAAAATCCGTGAAAATACAACGAAAAATATTTAGTAAAAAAAATCGTGAAAATAAAACGAGTTTGCATTATTTAGCTCTAAAACAACTTCGATTTCACGATAAAAATTACGGATTTAAAATTTTACCGTTTTTATCCACATTGGCGACAATGTCTTTGAGTTCAGCTTCGGTGGGATTTTGTCCCAAAGACCTCATAATGGTCCCTAATTCTTTGGTTGAGACTGTCCCATCTCCATTTTTGTCAAATAGAGAAAAGGCTTCCCTGTACTGCTCCACTTCTTCTTGATTCGACATTTTCCCACAAAATTCACGACTTTATGACTTCTCTGGGGAAACACAGGATATGATTATCACACATCGTTGTGATAGACTTTATCACACTTTTTACGTTCTGTTACAATAAAATAATCTCGCAACCTTCAAGTTAGACTTTTTGTATTTCTCTGATTTTTTCTTTCCGTCTTCGTTTTCACATAAAATCACAATTAATTTTTAACATCACATATAGAGAGATTAGTAGAGATACTGTTGATGATTAGGGTGACTTGAATTTTTTGGACCAAGCTCCTGGCTAATTTTTCACAATTTTTCTTGTGAAATCAACGTTGAAACCCCATTTTCACGATTTTTTTTTCAATTTCAAATCTGCAGCTATGCGCGAAAAAATTAAGTCACCCTAATGGTAACAATGACAATTTCAAGTAATATTATACTCTTCATTGTTTCGTCAGGTTCACAGCTTTGTTGTAATCTGAAGCTGTAAAAGTGACTCGTGTTGCCATCACTGCCGACATAATCCCGCACAAGGATGCAATGGCAATGTAAAAATGGGGTAAACCTGTCATTTCCACCAACTTGCCCATGAATACTGACAAAATAATCTGTGATAAGTAGTAGGTCGAATCCAAAACAGCCATATCTTCACCCACACCCGAGGATCCGGATCCCTCTATAACAGAAAATCAACTTTAGTTCCAATAAAATCACAAATCACCGCTAGATGGCGTCAATGATAATAAGTATCAGACAAACCAAAATTGAGAAAAATCTCGTTAAAATGAAAGGAGTTTTGCACTATGTAGCTAAAATGTAAATAAAGTTTCACGAATTTTTAAGAAAATTATAACTTTAATTACAAAACGCCATCTACGCCTAAAAATGAACTAAAATTGATCATTATTCATTACCTATTGATCTGGTATCTCGAAAAAATACTTCAGGTTGTTCATGGTATCGGGTAATAAGCGTGCAGGGTATCGTGGTAGCCACAGCAAATCCCAATCCGGAAAAGGCTGCACAGATGTTCAAGACAATCACGGATGGGAATACCACAGTCAAGCCCATAGAAAGGCCAAAAATGGCCAACCCAAATATATAAGTGTTTTTCAATCCAATCAAATTAGCAATACTGTCTTGAACAAAGGAAGAAAAGAGACAAGCGGTGATACTATGAAGTAAAAGTCCTAGGGAACCCATCCGGACACCTTCATCGAACTTAAGATCATCAATGGAACCTCGTTCAGCATAAGCTGAACCTCCATACACAACAGTGGCAACATAATCGGTGCAAAACATGGAATGAGCCATGATGGCCATCCAGCATAGGAGATCGGCCCAAAACAGCCTCTTGAGGACCATAGGAGCCTCATAGACTGTTTTTAGAGGTCTTAGTATGGCTATCAAGCAAGTATTCACAGCCTTGATCAATAAGGCCAAGATGAAGGTCAACCGAAAAGACTTTCTGATTGTCTGTAATGAAGGTCTTGTCAGACTTGCGTGATGAGGCAACAACATTTCTTCCAAGGGGACTTTGATACAGTCTTTACCATTACTGACTTGAAAAGACTTCTTGATGATCATGGGTCTTTCTTTGGCTGCGATCATGGTGACAAGTAGAGTGATGGTAAACAGGACTAAAACGATCAAAATGGCCGTCTGTTCAGAACTGCAAAAAGTGTTTCTTTGATTTTGACTTAGGGTTTGCCAATCCACAGCCGATAATAAGTATCCGATACATGAACCCATGCTAAGCATGGCACTGTAAATCATAAAACCAGTTTCTGATTGTGAGTGCATTGATTGTAGCATGTCTGCCATCAGCGATTCACAGGGATTGATCGCTGCTTGGGAAGCGTAATCTAAAAGTATCACGGCGAAAGCCACCACATACATTCTGAAAAAGTGGTTGAAAATCACTTAAAAAGTCTCATTTTACAAAGCGAGCAACATTTATTTTTTCTCCTTTTCGTCGATTATTTTCAACCTTTTTGTGAAGTGAAGTCAATTCTGGTTATCGAAATTGACCTTTTTACTTCGTAAATATCAAAGGTTTTCAAGTTTACTCAGCATTCTCTTCACTGAATAAAAAAGGTCAAAAATTATCAATAAAAAATGAACGTTTTGGCGTGAAAATTCAAATGTTAACTTACCCATTATGTCTTCGTTCAGGATCCGTCACTAGATT
>LT727937.1:183740-256565 GCA_900157175.1 Oithona nana
AATTTTCCAAAAAATTCGTCAAACTTTTTATTTTTTATAAAAAAAGTATTACGAAAATGTCTAAAATGATGTTTTTATAGAATTCGATACCAACTTGACTTACTTTTCGAAACTTTTCTCATAGTTTATGTCCGGTGAATTTTCCACGAAAAAAGATCAAAAATTGATTTTCTGGAAAAATTAGCATCAGTATGAGGAAACCGCGGCCTTTGGTGGCCTTGGTTTTAGGCCTTTGTCTTGTATTAGAGTGTGGAGCTGACAAGAAACCTAAAGTAGTGTCAACTTTGCTAAATGCCAAATGGCAAAGGACTCCGTTTTTGTTAGAAGCCGCAGAATTTTTAGCTTCAGAAAACAATGAATATTTTTGGTCATTTGTAGAATACTTTGCTGAAGCTGACAATGTTGATCTCGAGTCGAAAATCAGTGATGAAGATCTCTACAAAAAAGTCATTGAATTTTGCAGTCGGTGAGTATTCAATTTGACGAGAAAAATTAGTGAAAAAAATTGTCCGAAAAAATTCGTGAAAAGATTTTAGCTGTAAACAACTTTGATTTGACGAGAAAAAAATACAAAACATTTCTTTTCTTATGAATTTTCAGATATTTGTCTCCGGCACAAATCAAATTGATGAAGTTTGAATTGTCACTCAATTCATATTCACCCAAAGTAGAAATGTTTCAACAAATTGCCAATGACCGAGGAGTTCAACATATGGATTGCCAAGCCGTCATTGAATACAATGGACAACTGTCATGTGAAGTCCCTCAAATCCAAGACAAATCCGAAGACATCACTATGAATGAACACGATCATAAATACTTGCATTGGGATGAAGGCCAAGCACCTATCGTCATTCTGTACGGACAAATTGGCTCCAAAAGTCTGAAACTTTTGCACGACAAACTGAAATTAAAGGCCAGTCAAGGACAAATCAAGTACATTTTAAGACATTTCCTCAAGCACCGTTCAAGTGGACCTCAAAGACTTTCCGGATACGGAGTCGAATTGCAAATCAAAAGCAGCGAATACAAAGCTCAAGATGACCGAAAAGTCTCAGCTGAAGGTCAAGAAGATGAAGAAGGTCACGAAGGCCAAGAAGAAAGTAACGAATTGAACGGTTTCAACTTTGACATTTTAACCGAGAGATATCCGGAAGACACTGACAAATTGGCGGAATTTAAGCAATTTTTGCTTGACGAAAACAATCCCATGGCACCTTTAAAAGTTTGGCAACTCCAAGATTTGAGTTTACAAGTAGCTGCTCGCGTATTGAACAGTCCCAAAGAAAAACAGTTGCAAGAATTGATGGAAATCAGTCAAAACTTTCCTTCCTATGCCAGACCACTGTCCAAGACATCCGTATCCAAAGATTTGAAGAAAGAAATCAAAAAGAATCGTGACATCTTTTATGAGAAAATGAGTGTTCAACCTTCAGATGCGGCCTTGTTTATCAATGGACTTTACTTTGATATGGACTACGTGGACATCTTTACCATCCTGGAGACAATCAAAGCTGAAGCTAAAGTCTTGGATGGTTTAGGAAGGGTTGGAATCAGTGATGATGTTGCTTCAAAATTGACTTCAGTCGACTTTTCTACTACTGACAAATTGAGTTATGGGATTGATATTCGTGACACTGCAGTAAATTGGGTGAGTAATTTATGAGAAAATTGCGAAAAAAATTTGGATCTTTAAAAATCGTGAAAGTACAACGGTTTTGCAGTATTTAGCTGTTAACAACTTTGATTTGACGAGAAAAATTTAGAAAAACTTTGGTGCAAAAAATTCTTGAAAACACAACGAATTTGCATTATTTCCCGAAAAAAATGAAAGACTTTTTATTTATTTTTTTGTGTTTTTTTCAGGTTAATGATCTTGAAAATGATAAAATGTACGATCGATGGCCAAGAGATATCATGGAAATGTTGAGGCCCACATTTCCAGGAATGATGCGTTCAGTCCGGAAGAATTTCTTCAACATTGTTGTCATTTGTGATCCTGCCAAGGCCAAATGTCGACCGATATTGAAAATGTTGGAATCCTTTTATTTGCATTCTGCACCAACCAGGATTGGCATCGTTTTTGCCGTTGATCCGGATCAAGAATCCAAGCATGGATCCAATGATCCTGGAGTGGCTCTGCTCAACGCTTACAACTACATCCGTGAAAAGGAGACCAATACAGATGCTTTGGCATTCATTACCAAAGTCTATTCCAGCATTGATGATGATGGTCAAGATGTCACTGTCCAAGATGTACATGACAATTTCAAGTCTAAATATGGTGAGTCAGCGACAAAAGAAGTCTTTGAAGAAGAAAGTGAATATGACATTGGACGAGTCCTGGCCAAAGACTTCATTGACAAATCCGGATTGGCAACGGATAATTTACCGCAAGTTCTAATGAACGGTGTACCTATGGATCAAAGCAACTTGAATGCCGAAGACTTTGAAGAAGCCTTGATGATGGCCATCATGAAAGAGACCACACCCATCCAAAAGGCCATTTACCATAACAAATTGAAAGATGATGATGATTGCTTGGAGTACTTGATGAGACAACCCAATATCATGCCAAGGTTGAACGACCGGATCTTGAAATCTGACGAGGCTCAATTCTTGGACTTGACTGGTGAATCATTGCCATCCTTGAAATTAGACACTTTTGCGGCCTTGAACAGTAAAGATTTGATGTCTGGAACCATAAGCAAACATATCAAGTACTTGAACAGTCACAAGGATGAGTCCAAATTGCATGTGTTGACAGTTTGGACAATTCTGGATTTGGAATCTGAGCAAGGACGTGAAATTGCTCGTGGAGCTTTGGCTCAATTGAAATCTAGTAATCAACTCAGGTTTGGACTCATTTTCAATTCTGCTCAACCAGGATACGCCTCCAAGATCACCAAAGCAGCATTGGAAAGTCAAACTTCAAATACTGGATTACGAAACATTTTGGGCAAAGTCCTCAAAGAAGAAACTTTGAAAAGTTTGCAAAATGGCAAGAAAAAGTTGGAAGATTACGACATTCCCGGAGCAGATATGGAAGCCTTGATCAATGCTTTCAACGCTCAAGAAAACTCCGAAATGTTTGAAATTCATCAAAGTTTTGTCAAGAAGGGTTTGAATGGTTTTGAAGTGGGTCAAAATGGAATTTTGTTAAACGGACGAATTATTGGACCTTTGAAATCGACTGAACATTTTGGCGCGGATGATTTCAATTTACTTGACAAGTTTTCCATGTCGAGTTTCGGCGAGAAATTGGTCAACACTTTGTATTCCAACTTTGAAGTGAAAGGCAATGTTGGCATCAGCGATTTAGCCATGAAACTCAGCTCCCTACTTGTCTCCAGACCCGAGTCCAAGACAAGACACACTATTAGTTTCAGCTCAGATAAATTAAGTGTACTTAAAGTGGATCCGGAAGAACCAAGTAAACCAAGCTTTGACATTGTCGCCATCCTTGATCCGGTATCCCAAGGCACACAAAAGATCACAGGTGTACTCAAATCCCTAAGCAAAGTGGTCAACGCTAAGATCCGGATCTTCTTGAATTGCGTTGACAAGCATAGTGAATTACCGCAAAAATCCTACTACCGAGTGGTCTTGGAACCAGAATTGACCTTTAATGGTCAAGGTGATCTGACCGGTGGACCTATGGCCAAGTTCTTGAACCTGCCCGAAGATCCCATTTTTACTATGCATTATCATATTCCCGACAACTGGTTAATTGAACCCGTCAAGTCCATCTACGATCTCGATAACATCAAATTGGCCAACGTTGACCAAGGATCGGTGCATTCGGAATTTGAGTTGGAATATTTGCTACTTGAAGGACATTGTTTTGAAGCTTACACTGGAAATCCGCCAAGAGGTCTTCAATTGACTTTGGGAACCAAAAATCAACCAGTGGTGATGGATACCATTGTCATGGCCAATTTGGGATACTTGCAGCTCAAGAGCAGTCCTGGACGGTGGTTGATGAGGTTGCGTGAAGGCCGGTCAGCGGAGTTGTATGACATTGTCTCTGTTGATGGTCAAGATACCAATCCGGATGAGGATTTGCCCATTTTGATCTCGTCTTTTCAGAGTAAAATTGGTAAGTTTGACAAATTCCACTTTTTAGTCAAAAATGCATCTTCCATACAAAACTTGTTGGGACACCTGGTATGTTTACATGATGTGTGCCGCATATGCAAAATGCACTTTTTCCAGAATTTGATAAATTGCTAACCTTCTATTCTAGTTAAATTGCGAGTTGCCAAGAAGGCAGATAAACGTGATCAAGAACTTTTGCAAGATGCTCAAGATGCTGATCAGGCCGGAGGTTTGTGGAATTCCATCACTTCCACTCTCACGGGAAATTCCAAAGAGGAGGACAAGGAAGAAACTTTGAACATTTTTTGCTTGGCTTCCGGACACTTGTACGAACGCTTGCTACGCATCATGATCTTGAGCGTGATGAGAACGACCAAAGCACCCGTCAAATTCTGGATCCTCAAGGGGTACTTGAGTCCCAACCTCAAAGAATTTTTGCCCCATTACGCGGAAAAATACGGATTTGAATACGAGTACGTCCAATACAAGTGGCCAAGATGGCTGAATCAACAGACGGAAAAGCAAAGGATTATTTGGGGATACAAAATCCTGTTTTTGGACGTCATGTTTCCGCTAGATGTCAAGAAGATCATTTTCGTCGATACGGATCAAATTGTGCGTGCGGATTTGACCGAGTTACGAGATATGGATCTCAAGGGGGCTCCTTACGGGTAAATCTCATTTTACAACATTGCGAGCAAAGCAAGCTACGTTTATTTTTTTCGCCGATTAAAAGAATTATTTTTGACCTTTTTTATGCAGTGAAGACAATGTTGAGTAAACTTGAAAACCTTTGATATTTACGAAGTAAAAAGGTCAATCTTGATGCTCAACATTGACTTCACTGCATTAAAAAGGTCAAAAATAATCGACGGATAGGCGAAAAAATAAATTTTCTTCAAAATTCTGCAAGCTGTATTTTTAGTGGTGTACCGATACATTTCCTTACTTCTGTCGATATCAATTGAATTTGAAAATCGAGAAAGTGTATTTACGAGATATCCGATATACATTTCAGATACACTCCCTTCTGTGACTCCAACAAGGATATGGAAGGCTTCAGGTTCTGGAAACAAGGATACTGGAAAAATCATTTAGCCGGTCGCAAATATCACATTAGTGCATTGTATGTCGTTGACTTAGTCAAGTTTAGACAAATCGCCGCTGGAGACCGTTTACGAGGCCAATACCAAGCCCTAAGTCAAGACCCCAATTCCTTGTCTAATTTGGATCAGGACTTGCCCAATAATATGATCCATCAAGTGCCCATCTTTTCCTTGCCCCAAGAATGGTTATGGTGCGAAACCTGGTGCGGAACTGAAACTTTGCATACAGCCAAAAGCATCGATTTGTGTAATAATCCATTAACTAAAGAGCCTAAATTGGATGCTGCCCGAAGAATTGTCAAAGAATGGACTGATTATGATAATGAAATGGCCACATTAGCATCAGAGATCAAAGAAAAGTCATCAAAGACAACAACGACATCTTCTGGGAAAAAACATAAACCTCACACTGAATTGTGATGAATTTTTAGTTAGGAACAAACAAAATATGCATTTTTCAGTTTTCATTCAGTCAAACATCTAACAAAATTGTGATCATGATTTTTTAGGAATTTTTCTCATTGCAAATATAAAACAAAAGATTACAAATGTACTAAAGACACTTGTGCAGAAAACTGAAAAAACAAGGCTTGTGATGACGTCACATAGTGATGATAGGTTACCTACAATTCTTTGGAAAGAAAATAATCCCTAAAGTGCAAAACTGCACTAAATGCTGGCCTGCAAGTTAAAGTGACTTTAAAGCCCCCTTTTGCTGCTCCTAGAAGAACTCCGCTGCCCAGAAAAGGCTAAGGAACACTGAATTGAGAATTGACCTGAAAAGAAGCACAAAAGAGCATTTGCTGTCATCAGGAAGAAATGTTGGTACTACAGGGTGACCAAGCAAGTTTGGAAGCTCATTAAAGTTAGGTTAGATTACCTTACTTTCACATTCACATACTTACCTAACATTAATGAGCTTAAGAATGTAGTTCCAAACCTTTTTGGACACCCTGTAGAAATGCTTGTTTCCATCCCAAGATGCACTCTTGAAGGGACTAGGCTGCGTTGGTTGAAAGATAGAAGGAAGGAAAGAAGAGGCAAGCGAGCGTGAGCTCAGACTTGCTTTCGAAAGAAGCGCCCTCGAAGTAAAGCTAGCTAGACAGAACAACCAAAACTGTGTGACCTACTTTCCCATCTCATCCCCACGTGGAGTAGCCGCAGTAGCTGCTGCTTATGGACCGGCTACTACTCAAATGCCGGGTTTTGCAAGACCCTGTAGCCCACTAAAAGGGAAAGCCACTCCATGGCTGCACTGCACCGCGCACTGTACTAGCACCATGGAAAAACGTCAATTCTTATGCCTTGACTTCGATCCATCTTGCATGGAAAGCTGCTTTCCCTAGCTCTGCTACTACGGCGGCTTCGCCGCCGCAGTAGTAGCGGAGCTCGAGCAGACCCTACAGTCGACGCAGATTTTTGTTTAACGCATCTGTTATTTTGGTTTCGGAAAAACAGATTTTATTTTGCCGGAACTTGATAAGAATTACTTATGACAAAAGGAAGTTGAACATATTTTTGATTGTTACGTGCAGATATCCATATTTTGAAAAATTTATTTTCGTCTATCGGTAGATTATTTTTAACCTTTTTTATGCAGATAAGACAATGTTGAGTAAACTTGATAACCTTCGGTATTTGCGATTTAAAAAGTTCAATTTTGGTGCTCAACATTCATAAAAAAGGTCAAAAATAATCGTTCAAGAGACGAAAAAATAAATGTTGCTCGCTTCGCCTCGCAATATTGTAAAATGAGACTTTTTAAGTGATTTTTTAAACCTTTTAAACATTGAATCTTCTATTTTTCCGGCGGAAAGTAGAAATTTTTCGGAGAAAACCCTTGGGTGCATTTTTTTCTACAACAAGATTTCGTCGACTCTACTTCCTTCACAAGCCCTGCAGCTTTCACCCCCTTTCTAATGGAGGGAAACCTGCGCCCTCTAGATCTGCACACACACTCTTCAAGTCACTCCTAAAGCCTCAACTCCACAGTGTGTGCCGAAACCTCTCAATTACCTTACTAAACAAACTCCGAAAGCTACAATTTTCAATCCCAAAGAGGCATCAGAAAATCCCCAGATTTCTCTTTTTGAAGAGAAATCAAAGTGAAGAAAGAGGCGCGCAAGTGAAGTTCTATATTTAGCTGCTCCTGGCGTTGGCCTCCGAGGCTGTCTTGGCTGTTGAAGTGTCAGCTGATGTAGGCAGTACAGGGCTTGCAAAGAGCAGTTCAGCAGCAGCTTTGGACTTTATTGTTGCAGTACTGGAGCAGTAAGTAAGTCCAGCCGAGCCGACTCGAACAGCGAAGCAGCTACGAGTCTAGTTGACTATTGACAAACGTCAAAATCGGGGCCGCTCACCAAGCAAAGTATCAACCAGTATTGATCAAATATACGCCCGGCGAAGCCTCATTAAGAAATCTACAAGAAAATCTCACCAGGTAAGACTTTTTATAAGTCATAACTAAGCCTTTTTAGACTTTAAAAGTCTTGAAAAGACTCGCAGACTTTTGACCTCATTTTTGAGCTATTTCGAGCATAAATAATGGAGTGCAGAAAAATAGTGAAACTATTGTCATTTGAACTATTTTAGGTCCATTTTGGGTCTCTTTCAAGTCGATTTGTGTTCATTTTAGGGTCATTTTTAAAACCTTAAAGTCCTTTTTTTAAGGTCTACTTCAATTGCATGTTTGGTCCACATTAGGTCCTTTTTAGGTCTATTTAGAGTCCATTCTAGGCCCAACGTACAATTTAGGTCCTTTAAAAAAGACTTTTTAAAAGGGAAAGTGGCCTTTAGGGTACCCAGCAAAAAACGAAGCAAAAACAACATAACTTGACCCCAATCTTTGAAAGTCCTTTAAAAGTATTTTTCACCACCAGAGGAACATCAATACTCTGGCTTTAGGGATAGAGGATATCAAAAAAAGAGGGAAGCCCTAAAAACTTTCTCATATAGGACTACAGTAGTTCAGTGCAGTGCACTAAAAAAACTGCATCTGCTCAATATACGAGAGACTACTACGAGGAACTCGTATAGAACGTAGTAGACACACGAGAAGAAAGACCAAATTTTCGTCCTTAACGACAAAATTTTTCGACGTGACACAGAGTGAGCTAACAGTATAGCAGCGTTTCTTAAAGGAAAATCAAAAGGTAGAATTACACTAGCTTTAGAGGTCACCTGGAAAGAATTACAAACTCACTTTTAACTGCACCTGCATCCCTCCTTGGCCTCATCAAAGTCGAAATAAAATTCTTTCATATTCTTGTAAATTCTTTTAAATTGTAAGTAAAATAGGTGTAAATCAGATTTTAAAAAATTTCAAAGATTTTTGAATGATTTTCACATCTGTGCATTTTTGTCTTCCAAGCAAAAATTGTACGAAAAAAAAACCCGATAAAAATAAATAATGCTCGCTTTGCTCGCTCGCAATGTTGTAAATTGAGACTTTTTGAGTGATTTTCAAACATAGTGCCTTAATTGTTGATAGGTTTGTTGATTCTTTATTTGTTGGGCTTTTGACAAAACCAAGTATAAGTAGGTTAAGAAATTGCTACCATGACTGCTTAGAAAGCTATGGCAAAAAAAGTCTCTTTGGATCATCACTTAAATAAAGGTAGGGAAGGGGAGTGAGGGCAGAAAAAAGGCCAAACTAGGGCTTTAACTAATCAAGATATACTTTTCCACGCAATGATGGCGATCATGCAAGAATGTCGTCTTCATCTGCGCTTTTGGTGTATTTTTCGCAAAAACTTTACTGTATTATCTACCCTCCAAAAGTATTTCTAAGTCACAATGGTGGAAAATGTCCTAAATGTCTCATTTTTCAAATTCAAAGAGATTTGATATTTTGGACTGTGTTTTGATTCTTTTTCTTTTGGGTCGATGAAGGAAAATAAGGCTAAGAAATGTGGCCAAGCTATTAGCGGTTTTGTTTATGATAAGTGAAGGTCTAAAAATAATACACTGTGGTTTGCATTTCTTATGCACTTTTTCCTTTCATATTTTCCACAAAAAATTGTCGTTCCTCCCTTCTTCCCTTTTAGTTGCTGCTGCTATCTATTATCGATGAGAAATATGTACAAAAATCATTCAAAAAGTCTCATTTTAAAACATTTCGGGCGAAGCGAGCTAAGTTTTATTTTTCGCCTATCGATCGATGATTTTTGACCTTTTTTATGCATTGAAGTCAATGTTGAGCATCAGAATTGACCTTTTTAATTCGTAAATATCAAAGGTTTTCAAGTTTACTCAACATTGTCTTCTATGCATAAAAAAGGTCAAAAATATACGAAGAATTTTTGAATGGTTTTCAAACACTGTGATGGTTAAAGCTTAGTCGTTGACGTTCCCAAATTACATAAATGTTGAAAGTCATTTTGTTGTTGCCAAAAAAGCTGCTGCTGAACTGCAGAGGCAGCAGCAGGCAGGGAAGAACTCGAAGGCGATTGCAAATAGGGGGGAAATGCACTTTCACATCCGAGATTGCATGAATGCAGTTTTCCCTTTCCCTCTTCTCCAGCTCTAAGGCCAGCCTTTTAGACTAAGGCAAAATGGCCTTGAAGGCCTAGAAGCGGAGGGAGGAGGCCTAGAAGATTGAGTGTTGCCAACTCCAAGCTGCTGCTGCCTTTGCTTTGTACTCTCGCGCCATCTAACTGCTGCACTGCACTATCAACTCCAACGAGAAATGCATTTTCTCGGAGCTGAGCAGTGGAGAACTGAGCATTTCGTGAAATGAATTCACTATTTTCAAGGTCTTTTTATTTTAACGAAAAAATGGGTCTTAAAAATGTTCCTAAAAGTGTGACTTTTATTGATTGGTTAGATGAGGCCTTCCGGCGAGTGCTCATTTCGCGCGTAGACTAACTTTCATGGCCTAAAATTGCATGCAAAGTTTCATCTAAATCAGTAAAAGAAAACTCGAAAACACTGGGCTGACTCGGCCCTTCGGGCCTCGGTCATTCCAGTTTAGATATCTGATGGTTTTTTATTGTAATCTTTCCAGGATGGAAACTTGATGCCATGACCGATCTGCATCTCCGGCAGCTTCACACCAAACTCAACGTTGTTCAACTCATTTTCAATACCAAAGAAGTCTACTTTGTGGGTCATAACCATAGGTACCACTTGACAAGTAGAACCAACCCAAACCATCCCAAACTATGCAAAGCCAAATCGAAGGTACCGTCACCAACGGTAGCCCCAACAGTAGCAAAGAATCCTCTCTGAGACCACTCACACCGATCGAACAAGCCAAAGAAAATGGTATCAACCATGTCAATGGTTCCACCAATGGTTCCAACGGATCCAACGGATCGGAATCCGATGGTTGCAATCAAACCATCATCGACTCTAGTCAAGGCAAACCAATTGGTCAAAATGGCTCTGGAAACAACCATCACGACAATGAAATAACCAAAGAAAACGAAACCAAAGAAAATTCCAAAGATCAAAATGGTAGCAGCAACAAAAATAATGACAATAATGACCCGACTTCAAATGGCGGCTCAAACCATTCGCAACAACCATCAATGCCTACTTTTCAACCTGACCCTAGCAAATCAGCGTTCATCACACCTAATAAAAACAGCGAAGATTTCATGCTACAACAACAGCAGCAACAACAGCAACCATTATATGACCAACCACATGATATGAAATTTGGTAAGACCAATTTTCCGATTGGTTTCATAAACCGTGCTTTTTTATGTAAACATAAACCATTTTTTAGTATGATATAGTCATTTTTCTCAATTTATGATACAGTCTAGACGTCTATTAGTTAATGGTTTCTCATGATCTGCTTTATTCGTGTTGGTATAGTATACCAGAACCATTATGACTGTACCATTTCAGGCGGTGGTTCAGGACAAGGAGGCGGAAACATGGATTATGGATTCCGAAACGGCATGCAACAAAGTCACAATAATTCTTGGGATGACACCATGAACATCAATTACGGGCCTCCGCCCATTCTGGCCGGACCCCCCACGGGTATGCCACCCGGTATCCCAACCATTAGAGGCCGCGGCCAAATGAATAATTTTGGTGCGGGGCAACAATTCAACATGCCTGGTCGACAATACCAACAGCAGAATCAACAACAACAGCAACAACAACAAACGCAAAATCTATACATGATGGGGCGTGGCATGTATGGGGGCGGGGGCTGGGGTAGCCCTTCTCATAACCCTATGCCTCCCAATATGAGTCCTGGTGGTTGGGGCGGATGTCAGCCGAGGGGCGGCGGCCGAATGGGTAACTCTATTGGCGGCAGTCAACGAAACAAAATTTTTGGCGCTTATGGACATCACCAACAAGGTGGAAATCAATATAAGGTTCGTAATCATCGTATTCGAATTATCTTTATCAATTTTAACCTTTTTAACACAGAGAAGACAATGCTGAGTAAACTTGAAAACCTTTGATATTTACGTAGTAAAAAGGTCAATTTTGATTCTCAACATTGACTTCACTGCATAAAAAAGATCAAAAATATTTGATCGATAGGTTGAAAAATAAAAGTTGTAAATGAGACTTTTTGAATCGTTTTCAAACACACTGTGAAATGCTTTAATGCAAAGTTTCAACTTTTGCATAATTTGAATAATGCAGTGTTTCAAAATGCTTTCACTGCATCAATTCAACTTTTGGTAACTTTTTCAAGGTCTTTCTTCAACATATTTTTACATTGCAGGAGCGCATGGGTGGAGGTTCTGGAGGTGGAGGAGGTGGTCCATTGGACACAATGCGAAGTTTAGAACAATTTTTGCCTGGTGATCAACCTCGTGGTTTCATGGGCCCCGATTCGGGTCCTAAAGGTAATGAGAACTGAGTCAACTCGCTTGAATTGGAGATTTTCAATCTCTTTTATCTTTTTTAAGGGTGTCCACCACCTTTTAGTAATTCCTACCCTGTTAAAGGTACTACTGAGTGATGATGTTTTGTCCTTTTTTGAGATACATATTCCCTAGTGTGTGTATTGTTACATCACCACAGAGTACTAGGGTGACTTGATTTCTGTAGACCTAGCTCCACTGAGTCACTCTAATACATCGTAGCTTACTAAAATCCTTGATCCAATTGGCATCCATGATTTTCGATCCCTCTTATAATAAATCTGTGAAATGATGCGAGAAAGTCTTGAAGGAGTTGAGTTGGCATAGGATAGAGGCCGTTTTGGCTAACGAGTTGTGTTGTCCTCGTTTCAGGCAAAGGCATGATGCCACAAGGCTTGGGAGGCGATGATTATAACGAGGAACACGGGGTTTTTGATGCCAGCAGTTCTTCGGGTTTCTTTTCCTCCTCGCGGTCTTCGCCTAAAAGTCAGAGTGGATCAGCCTTCGATCCCAACAGTGAACGATTCTCAAGAAAAGTATTCGTGGGAGGATTGCCGCCCGATATCGATGAGGATGAAATCACTGCCAGTTTCAGAAGATTTGGGCCTCTCGTTGTCGATTGGCCACATAAAGCCGAATCCAAATCCTACTTTCCACCCAAAGGATATGCCTTTCTACTATTTCAGGTACATACTTACCTATACACATGGTTCTATGGATCAATTTGATGTTTATAAATTCAATTATTTTGAAAATTGCCAAAATTGCGAATTTGAAATTTTTGCGCTAAAAATAGGAGTTGACTTTTCATTAAAAATGTCCGATGTCTTCGGAATTTTTGAATTTTCTGACCTTAAAATCGTATTTCCTACCGCAAAATGAGCTATTTTTTTTTTCATTTTTGACAATTTTAGGCGTGAAAATTCAAATGGTTCAAAGCACAAGTTTAGCGCAAATATTCCAATTTAAAGAATACTCATGTAAATTGAATTTCCAAACATAAAATGGACTTTTAATACAGTGTGTTTAAAAATCAAAAGTTGCGTGATTCCAAGAGTTAATCTTTGCGTTTTTATTCATAGGACGAATCCTCAGTTCAAGCGTTAATCGACGCTTGCATCCAAGACGATGACAAATTGTACTTATGCGTCAGTAGCCCCACCATCAAAGACAAACCGGTTCAAATTAGGCCGTGGAGACTCAGCGATGCAGATTTTGTCCTGGATGCTTCATTGCCATTGGATCCACGAAAAACTGTCTTTGTGGGTGGAGTTCCAAGGCCACTCAAAGCTGGTAATTTTGGAAACCTTCTAGTGCTTCCATGGAATGCACTTCTACAGTGTATTTTATACCCAATCCACAACGTTAGGGTGACCCAGTTTTTACAGACTGAGCCACCTTGATATTGGATTCACAATTGGTCACTGATCAATGTTCAATTTAACCATTTTTCGATTTAACGAATATCTAAGGCACAACAGCCTTAAACTACTTTACCTAACCTAACCAAATCCACGCTCGTCTCACCCAACTCCAAAATTTGGCCTTTGCGCCTCATATATTCCTTAAATCCAAAAATTGGTTTTAGTAAACCTTGATCAGTAACCAATTGTGCATTTTATGTCAAGACCTGCAGCTCGGTCTGAAAAATCCAAGTCACCCTACACTGAGTGACTGTGAGAGTCATAGAATACACTGTTGACCAGAATGTCATTCAGTCTAGTAGAGTCGAATGCACTTTTTCTTCCTACTTTTCAGTGGAACTGGCCATGATTATGGACCGGTTGTATGGAGGCGTTTGCTATGCGGGAATCGACACTGATCCGGAATTGAAATATCCCAAGGGAGCAGGACGAGTGGCTTTTTCCAATCAGCAGAGTTATATCGCGGCCATTAGTGCTCGATTTGTGCAACTGCAACATGGAGAAATAGACAAAAGAGTAAGATTTATTTTTACTTAACACAGTGTATGAAAATCACTCAAAAAGTCTCATTAGTCAACACTGCGAGCGAAGCGAGCCACGTTTACCATTCTTAAATTATTTTTTATAAGACTTTTTCAAAATTCACATGTTTTTCAAATACTTTCGTAAAATGAGACATTTATGGTGATTATATATTATATTATTGTATTATATTAGAATGAATTGTATTGAATTGTATTTTTTACAGGTTGAAGTCAAACCTTACGTTCTTGACGATCAATTATGCGACGAATGTCAAGGCGCCCGTTGTGGAGGAAAATTTGCACCATTTTTCTGTGCGAATGTCACTTGCTTACAGGTAAAGAGAAATTCCTTTAAAATGCGCGCTGTTGCGGTGTTTCTTAACCTAATGACAAAGCTCACCAAACCAAGCATTATTGCCTGTGTGTGCGGTCATCTGTTGTGACAAAAGCCTGGAGACGAAGCGTGATCTGTAAATTGTCACTATGTCCAACAGGTCCTTGTCTAACTGTTCCTAATTAGTGGAGGTGAAAAGTGAAATTGACTTGTTACCAATTTTGCCACCCAAGGAATGAACCAAAGACTTTTTTAACTTGGTACAAAATGTATTTCAATCTGGAGAATTTGGACATAAAAGTTTCCTAATAGTCTCAAAATGTATCTAATCTCAGTATCTCACGGTCAAGCACTGAAAGCCTTTTCAGCCTCGTTTTTACAAATGTTTCACCAAATTGAATTTTTGGACAAAAATTGGAGTTTTCTAATAGTGTGTATAAACTGTATATGAGGCTCAATTCTTATCCGAATCTAATTATGAACCTGGGAAAAAATGAACTCATCATTTCCTCTAGCTTGTTTGTTAGCTTGCATATCTTTTGAAATGGTTTTAGGTCTGCGGTAGGTGATAGGCTTGGTCGTCTTTTTGGTCATAGAGCAGCCTAGTCGGCTTTGCTTGGCACTGATTACAAGGTTCAAAGTAGCTCCTCCATGTTGTTGTTGACGCCCCCCTGCGAGCGACTATTTACACCTCCAGAGAGAAAATTGCATTCCATTTCAATCGATGATGGAATGCCAAGCCAATTTAAAAGTCTTATCTCTCGTAAATAAGGCCAAGTGGGTTAGGCAAGGCCCACCTCGTAGATAATTGAGTCAACAAATTCTTCCACATGACATCATCTAAGGCACTAATTTTAGGCGGCGGGGTCCTAAAAAGAAAGTGATAAATTACATATGAAGAACACACAGTAGCAAAGGTCTAATTTTTGTCCAAAAATTCTAGACTTTTTAATGAAACAAACAATTTAATGCAGAATTTTCAATTTCAAACCGTGATTCTGTTAAGATAATTTTTTTTTGCCTTCTTGGATGGGGGTGCGAAAATTAATATTTTGGGGGGCTTTCGTTCCTTTCTGAAATTCAAAATATTTGTCAACTTTGCACCTGAAAAAAAAGAAGAAAACAATCAAAAATTCTCAAAAATTAATTGTTAACCTAGAAAATGTAGCTTGGACCCACTGTGCGAAGCTGATTTTCGTTCTTTTCTAATTTGGGGAAGCGTTTCCAATGATAATGAGGATAATTCGTTGTCATGATTTCTGGCGTAAATTAGCCGAAAATCACTCCTTTTCTCTTGAGATTATGAGGTGGCTTGACTTTAGCTGTTTAGCACTCTTTGGCCAGGTCAAACTGTAAGGTCATAAAGAGAGTTGTCAGAAATCTGACAGACCCCCTTTTTGAGATAGCTAGCGGAGTTGCTGGAGAGTTAACGCTAGCTAGCGTTAAAAAGTGAAGGGTTTTCAAGATGATTGTTACATTGTTAGCCTGCAGGTATAAGAAGCCACCTCACCGTATCTAATGAGACAATTATTACATCTCGTTCACCAGGGTGGTCCTCCTGCCCAAATTCTCACTTTGCTCATGCACAAAGAATTCGCCTAATGGTACTAAAACGCGTCATTACTCTACGGCTGTTGTAGAATAACCTAAAGCTACACACAGTTGGTGAAAATCACTAAAAAAGTCTCATTTTGCATTGTACGAACGTAGTGAGCAACTTTTAATTTTTCGCCTGTTCGTCGATTATTTTTGACCTTTTTTGTGCATTGAAGTCAATGTTGAGCATCAAAATTGACCTTTTTACTTAGTAAATATCAAAGGTTTGCAAGTTTACTCAACAATGTCTTCTCTGCATAAAAAAGGTCAAAAATAATCGACCAAAAAAAAAATACGATATCTTCAAAGAGTTGTTGAATAAAGATGTTGCTTTGTATGTTTGATATCAAAAGAGGCTTAGGCCCCTTTTTTAATGGGGGTGTACAGAGGTGGTCTACGCCCACATTTAATGAGAGACTTGATAATAGCGTTGGCATACATAAATAAAGTTGTGTTGACGTTGGGGATTGTATCATGGAATTGAAAATGTTCATCCTTTTAGGGTAAGGCCACATCTGCTGGAATCATGGCACCTGATCCACTATTCATGACCATCCTGCTCTACTGCCATCCTGACCTTCAGATTTTAGAGAAGGAGACCTTTTGTTCAAGATTTCAACCACTGTGTCATTCGATGTATTTGTCAAGTAAATCTGTTGGGGAAATACTATACCAGTTTATCTATTGAAATGATCGGTAAAGGATCGTAAAAATAGGAAATGGTTCCACTTTACTCTCTCCATAAAATACAGATTAGTGCATTTTATCAGCATATCCAGATCTTTTAGAGAATAATTTTAAAATGCTAGACACCCTACCTGCCTCCTACACACTGTTCCAAACCACCATTTTTTGTCCAAAAATTCAATTTTAGGAAAACTTTGAATTTGATATTTGAACACAATTTGACAGAATATTTTGGATCTAAGATGGAAAAAAAATTCAATAATTTCCAATTTTCGTCCAGAAATTGGTCAAAACTGGCATTTTTTTAACGTTTTTCAAGTTCGATTTTGGGTCAAAATCAAGATTGTTACACTTTTTGACCGCAAGCTTCAGGTCTTCAAAAACTCGCCAAATGGACCATTTTTGGTATTTTTAATGAACTTTTGTTCGCTCAAAATGTTGAATGAGACTTTTTCTGTGATTTTCAAACACCGTGTGCACTGTGGTATCCTTGGAGACAAATTTTCAAGAATCAAGTTTTTGATTGACAGAGCAGAGGCTGTGTTATGAAGAGAAGAGCAGAGAAAGAAGGCTGCTTAGGCTGCGTTTGCTGCTGCTGTTCAAGACTATGAGCCCATCAAGACTAGAGTTTATGGCCCTCGTCTTTTCTCGGTGGCACAAAATGCTACTCCGTTTCGGACTGCAGTAGTAAGAAATCTTCAAGCTGTCACAGACTCGAGTGCACATCATAATCCCGGGGAAGCTTTAACTGAAATTTATTTCATCTTAACATGACAACAATGGAAGTATACTGGAAAGAGTCGTATAATATCATATTAATAATGGGGCGGTGGGCATGGGGTAGGAGTAGTAGTACTGCTGCTCTATGCGAATCTTCAAGAGCAATAAGAGTGGGCAAGAGAAAGAAAAAAAGCCCATATATATTGCCCAAGACCAACAAGGACTTGGATGATGCTTTTTTATTACTCAAGACTTTTTTTGGACAAGCAATGGACAAAAAGTGGGTGGGTCGTAGGGTAATTCTGTACGTATGTTCATGAAATCAAAGGTATGTAGGGTGGGAATTGGGCTTCTACTACTTCTCAAGTTCCTTAGATGCAAGCACAATGTTTGAATATGGCCCAAAAAGTCTCATTTTATGACATTGCCAACGTTTATCTTTTCGCCTATCCATCGATTATTTTTGCCCTTTTTTGTGCATTGAAGTCAATGTTGAGCATCAAAATAAACCTTTTTACATCTTATATATCAAAGGTTTTCAAGTTTACTCAACATTGTCTTCTCTGCACAAAAAAGGTTAAAAATAATCCATCATCCGGAGAAAATTTAAAAAAATGATTTTTTTCAGAAATGAGACATTTTGCTTGATTTTTAAACACTGTGTACTTTAGCCTAAGCCTAGAAAACACAGCTCTGCTCTTCCAAATGATGATAACGAGAGGGAACTAGACTCAATTTTACGCTCATGTTATTGCTCTATTCTACATAACTTGCTTGGCCTAAACCTAAAACTTAGTTGAATTTTAAACACGCCATCTAACGTCGTATTATTTCAATGTTTTCAATGAAAAAACATTTTCAGTGGTGCGCGAGGCGATACTACTCAAGAAGTTTATCAAGACAGAAAATACTGTGATACAGAATCAAGAAATATGAAGAGACACTTTAGTGCTAGAATAATGTATGGAACAATAGATTAGGGTGACTTGACTTTTTCAGACATAGCTGTAGACTTGATATAAGATGCAAAATTGGTTCAATTTTCAACCATTTTTCAGTGACCAATATCCAATTCAAGTCTGCAGCTTTGGCTGTAAAAATCAAGTCACCCTATCAATACTTTCCAAAGGAAAATTGTTAATTTATCTTTTATTTCAGTACTATTGCGAGCAATGTTGGGCTAACATCCATTCTCGGCCGGGCCGCGAATTCCACAAGCCTCTGGTGAAGGAAGGAGCCGACCGGCCTCGCACCGTTCCCTTCCGATGGTGTTGAGTGGGTTCGAAACCCGACGAAAGCATCAACAAGAAGATGAAGATCTAGGCAACCAATTTTAGTCAATACTATACCACTATTTCTATGAGAAGACTAGGATAAAAACTACTACACTAGGATGATAAACTTGTCATTTTCCAGAAGCCGATTTTGAGTAGTTGTACACCGCAATTATAGGTGGCGCTGATATGAACAAACGTTTTTTGCTAATATTATCATTACATCAATTTTAACTGCAAAATCAAGCCTTGCCATCACTTTTTAAACTGCAGCTTTTTACAATTACTATTCACCATTATCATCATCATCTACGTATACATCTATTTACTGTCAAACCTCCTACTCTCGTGACTTCCCCCCCAACCACCCTAACTATGTCAACCATTTATATTTTTCTGGGAGAAGATAATATGAATTAGAACGCGAAATTATCATCAATTGTCTGCTCAATTTCATGTGTTTTTGATACAATACACAATGAAATTTTTCAGTTTTTCATTACAAAACACAATTACAACCACCATGGCAATATACATCAACACTTTTTGATACAACAAACCATACTTTGTAAAATCCTATTTGAACCCCCAACCAACCAAAACAGCAAATCCAAAAAAAAGGAAAAAAAGATTTTTTAAACAAAAAAACGTTTTTTGAGTCAAAACGGAGATGCAAACTCAGAATTGAGCGCGCTCGCTCGGTCAATAAGCGCTTGCGCGCTTAGACAAAAATGAGCGCGCTCCCTGCGTGCGCTCGTTCCCTCCCTCCCTGTGTTCAATTGTCAAAACTGAAGCTAATTAAAAAAAAGAAAGAAAAAAAAAACGTTCACACACTATTGCTTCCCTGCTGTCAATATCTCGATTTTTATTTTCTTAGTCAAGTTCAAGACAAATGTCTAAGAATTAAAATCGAAATCCAAAACCCAAAACAAAACAAAAAAACCTAGGTGAAAATTTTTTCTACCATTATTTCTAGTCTACAAAAAATGGAATCAAACCAGAATCATTATTTTTTAACTCAATTATCCTCCCTCCATCATCTGATTATCAATTTTAAACTACATTACAAGCTGAATTGAGAGCGCGCGCGTTGCGCGCACGCACTCGCTGAAATTTTTGAGTGTATGTACGTGTATTTTTGCATGAGTTTTTTTTCCAAAAACCTTTCTTAGCGACGAGAAAAAAAAATTAAATTGATGCGAAGAAATGCGATTGAAAGCAGATTTTGAATTCCAAACTGTACATAAACTCTACAGGGTGACCCGAAAATTCTTGGGGCCCCACCCTGTATATATATTAGTCACTACTATACAATTACTACTCTAACTAATTCTAATTCTAAAATTAGTCAACTTTAGGGATTTTTTGCACTATGAATGTGATTACTCTGTTAAAATGACACACTTGAGAGGAGATATGATTATCCTTATGCGAAATTATTGAACCACCCTACTACCCACCCATTCTAACCACACTACAACAACAACAACAGTAAAGTATAACAACAAAAAGAGAAAAGGAAAAAGCACGTGTGATGATTATTTTCAGAATTCAGTCTTGTTTTTTGCAGCAATATATACAGTCAGACATCAACTACTACTCATTTTTGTATTGAAACATAAAAAGAAAAATTCCCACCAGCAGCATCACTATCCATTTCACAATTCATTTTTAATCTCTATTTCTTGAAGCAAGAATTAAAGCAAAATCGTTATTTTTCTCATCTTGATGACTTTTTTGAATTCCGCCATCAATCTGTGTTTTTGTAATATTCATCAATTGTAATTGGCTAATTTTTTAAATGATTAACATCATCTATTTTAGTGAGACCGATTTTTGCAAAATTGCAGCCCAGCCATGCCTCAATCCATATAAAACACAAAAACGACATCTAACTTTCATTCTATCATTTCTATCATTTTTCAAGTGGTTCAATATTCTTGAACTTTATGAAAAAAAATTGTCTAGTCAGCCTTTTTAAAAAGAAATCAAATTAATCCATGTGTTTTAAAAAAAGATAACAAAAACCGTGAAAAACCGTCATTGATCACCTCTCCTTTTTGGATTTTGTAAAACATCTAAGTTTTTGTAGTACGTTTATCAAAACAACACAACACAGAGGTTTTGGCTTCAAGTGAATTGCGAACCATATTATTTTTTACGACATCATGTTCCCGCCGCCATCGTCAAATTCGACTACTTTTTCGATTATTGTTGTATACTCTTCTAATGTGTCGAAAACCAAGAAATAAATGGAGTGTAAACCACCAAACCATCTTTGTTAAGTTTTACTTACCAAACCATCTTTTTTTAGGTTTTACTTATTAGACCAGAGGCCTGCCGGCGGTTGCTCACTTCGCTCAGAAACTGCGATTCAAAATTCAAGAAAGTGAATTTGTTGGCCTCGTTGATCTCGGAGGTCACTGAGACCTCGAAACGGAGTTTCAACCTCCTAGCTTCAAAACCATGGATTTGCGTAGTAAATAACATCGAGAAACAATTGTGTAAAGCACCAAAAGTCTTTATTTTCCTTTGGATAAGTTTTATTCATAAAAAAGCGCATGCAAATGTGTGTTTATTTACACTTTAATTGAGATTAGTACAAAAAACGGTCCGAGTAGTCTAATTGTCCCAAATATTGGGAAATAGAGGTTATTTCAAGATGTTTGAAATACTTTCACTTTTCATTGCTGCTTACCAAGATTTCCGTGCTACTGAGGGCTTCGCTATCACCAATGGCGTCCTCGACGGTATCCGGCAATTTTCGGCCTTTGGTCTCCGGCAACAACAAAGCGCAGACCCCCCCGATCAGGGTAGCCACCCCGAATATGTAGTAGGGAATTTCTGGTTGGTAGTATCCGACTTGAGCCACAGAAGGAGCCAAAATGCCTCCAAAACGGGCCAAAGTGGAACACATACCCACCGCTGAGTTCCGCATGGAAGTGGGAAACAATTCCGCGGTGTACAAAAAGACGATGGCAAAAGCGGCAGAAGAGCCAAACTTGCCAATCAAGGAGAAAGTCAGGGTGAGATTGGGGTCAGTCATGGAACCGGCCAGAATGCAAGAAAGGCCACAAAGGACCTGAACTACAATCAAGAAAGGCTTGCGTCCTATAAATCCAGCACACTAGAATATACATATGGGCAAAAATTAGGATTGTGGAACTCTGTGCAGACTTGTACAGGGTGACCCAACAAGTTTTGGATAGCAGTGTCTAATGACCTCTAATGATCTAAATGACCTTAAATGGCCTCAAATGACCTCAATGGCCACAAATAGCTTCAATGCCATTAAAATCACCTCAAATTGGCCTCAAATTGGCCACAAATAGCCTTAAATGTCCTTACAAAATGTGGGTTACAATTGGTGCAAAACTTGTCGGGACACCCTGTAAACCTTTTTCTTTATCAAAACTTACTACGGCAGCTAAAATGTAAGCGGGGATTTCCATACATGCGGATAGACTGAAGCCTGAAAAGACATCCGATCCGATTCCAGCATTGAGGCTCAATCCATAAAAGGCCAAAGTTGCCACCACCCAATTCAAGCCCATGACCAACAGTCGACCTCTCAAAGCTTGGCAAGCTATCAAGGAAGACATCCCAATGGGCTTGGCTTTCACTTCCTCACCCTCCTCATTAGTCTCTTGACCGTAAGACTCATCCAGGATGAACTCCTCCGGAACCTCAATCTTGTTGACTTCAGTCATGTCTCTGATCACCTTGTTGGCCTTGTCAAATTTGCCTACGGCCCAAGCCCACCTAACACTTTCTGGCAACTTGATCAACATCAAAAGGAGTCCTATGAAGGGAATGCCAATGGCCAACTGAAATCAAAAATTGTGAATATCTGTCAAGGCCCAGGGCCCGTAGTACCCAACCAAAGAAAATACCCACTTACCCACCCCTAAAATAAACTGACATGTGGGATTAGGGTGACTTGATTTTTTCAGATTAAGCTGCAGGTCTTATCATAAGATCCCAAAGTGGTCTAAACCTGGTCCAGAAGTGGTCAAGAATTATTCAAAGTAGTCAAAAAGTAGATTTTAAAAATGCAAGTCAACAGCTTGACCTGTAAAAATTCAGTCACCCTAGCAGGTGTGCAAAAAGAATCAAAAGTGTGTTATTTTGGTGGAGCAGGTACTTTCTCGATTCAAGGTACTAAGTTACTGTTCAGAAGCTTGCTTGCAAATTCTTCCAATCACGGATGTAATAAGCCAGTAAAGTGGTGTACAATTCGCCCAAGGCAAAGGGAACTTCTATCAGAATGCCACAGTAGGTCCGATAATTCTTCCCCACGAATTCAGTGGCCAAGACAAAAGCGGTGATAAAAGCACCAACGCCACCCATACAAGTGATGAACCTAAAAACCATGTACATGACATAGTTGACCGAAAAAGCCGCCAGGGTCGATCCCAAAGCCAGCGTTAGCATGCAAAGGCCAAAGGCCACTCGACGTCCCATGGCGTCCGAAATCCAGCCAAAAAACATGGAACCAAAAAGAAGTCCGCACATGGAAACCGTGGTACTGAGGGTCCGCAAGTAGGCATTGTCACAAACCACGTTGAAATCCGTGATGGCCGTGCTCCAAAAGATAGTTTGGTCATAAACGAAATTTTGACATTTGACAATATCTTCTAGTCCATTTTGGCAAGTGGAATGGTTTGAGTTGAGCCAAGGTTGGGGAATGGTACAGGTGGGATCATCCAGATTTTTGAGGTGGTTGGCCAGGTTGGGATCATCCTTGAAGCAAGGACTATCACAATGGTAGTCTGGCACAAATTCCAAGAAGACTGAGGAGTAGATCCCAATGGACATAGAGGCCGCTGGGAGCCAAAGTGCTAAATACAATATCTTCTGGTACAGTCCAAATTCTCCTAACTTGCTCACCAAGTCTTCAAAGTCGGGGATCTTCTTGGCATTGGTGTCATTCTCAGCTTTTGGATCTTTGCAAAGATCCACTAGGGGCTTCATTATTTTCAGACTATCTGCAAGTATTACACAATGCACTAAATACTCGAAAGTTCTGAAGTACGTTTGAAAGCTGCTATACTTAACTACTTTGCTTACGTAATAAGTACTCATTACAGAATGGGCTTGGCAAAATTTCAAGGCTCTTGCTGAACTAGGGTGATTTGAACTTTTCAGATCAAGCTGCAAGTTTTG
The DNA here is from genome assembly GCA_900157175.1 of Oithona nana. Taxonomy (NCBI): domain Eukaryota; kingdom Metazoa; phylum Arthropoda; class Copepoda; order Cyclopoida; family Oithonidae; genus Oithona; species Oithona nana. The sequence goes on from LT727937.1 coordinate 207,506, forward strand.
GCAAAAGGTCCCAAAGTGGTTCGAACTTGGTCCAAGCAACACTGAATTCAATATGGAAGGCTCAGTGTTCAATTTTGAAGACCCTATTAATTTTTGAAGGCATTTGAATCGCTTTGTAGAAGTTTCCATGGCAACAAAGGAGGAAAAAGGCTTTTGAGGCCCAAAATGGCTTTTGAGCCTTTGGGGAAAATGTGTTGCACTCCTTTCATTGCACCTTTTGACACTCTACTCAACATCTACTTTGAGTAGGGGGGGACAAGAATAGAATAGGTAGAAGAGAAGCAGAAGAAAATGTGTCCTAAATGTCATAAACTTTTTATTATCTTGCTCTAGCCTAGTGTGACCTATAAAACTGATATCCTGAACTCACCCTAATTCTGTCTGCAGATATATTGAATTTCTTCAGAAGATGTGCTCCTTTATTTTTCCAGGACTTTTGATGCACTACTAAAGTAATATTTATGAATTTACACGTGCTGCTAAAAAGCTGTTAACGTGGACAGAATCGTAACGAATCTACCTAAGTAACATGTTCTAAGACTGGCCTTGAGTTGTAAAAACGTACATTAATTCATATGCACACTGTACCTATTCAGTGAAAAATGTCCGAAATATCCAAAATAGTGTAATTTGAATTTTTGTACTCATAATTACAGAATGGAGCAAAAATAATGGTCCAGTCTTAAAGGAGGACAAAAAGTGAACTTATAGCATAGTGTGATATACTTTAAGTACGTAAGATACATACTAAAATTGTTAATTTAATCTAAAAGTAAAGGTGTGCACTTACTATACAATTTTAGGTCAGAAATCAGTGTTGTACTGCAATGGTAGCTCTCTATCCAACAGCAGACGGTCAATCAATGTCCTAACGATCAAACTAGATTTTTTTTGAGTCGATGGGTAAGTATCTCTAATCGTTCAGGTTTTGTGTACTAATGGGAAGAACATGTTCTTCGAATTTCTAACATAAGTCGTTGCACTCCATGATTCATTTTTTCTAATTTACTCGGGTTTTTTCCAACTTGAAAACATTTTATTAATTCTGAGAACAACTGTTATTCCATAAAAAATACAAAATATTTGAAAAGTAAACAAAAATGTCTCATTCTCACCAAAATATCAAAAAAATAAAAAATCAAGAAATATTTGTTTTAGGGGAATTAGGGTTCATTTACGATAATAATACGAACACAAAATTGTAAAATGAGACTTTTTAGAGTAATTTTCAAACATTGTGTAATTATAGGAAGGTAACAAAAAACATATGTGCTGAATCTATAGTTTTGTCTACTATTAATGGAAAATCCCATTGACCTTCAAATATATCTGTTCTACCGGATATGATGCCACACTTTTGAGTCACCCTACTTTTAAATCTTCAATACTTCAAAACCCAAAAAATTTGGGCACGAAAATCAAGTATATTCAAATTCTAAATCAATGGTTTTAAAAAAAAGTGTACTTACGTGGTGACGAGAGAGCAAACGTACTTACATTGACAACTGTGGGGGTTGTTGACACTTTCTCCTCCTCCTCCGAAGTATGAGGCTTTCTAGTACTGAAGATATGCGTGGTGGCAGAACTGCGACTACGACGAGCGTGCATCAATGCCCACGCGTACCGGCTTATGAGGAGGCTTGAGGCAGCAGCAAGCATAGAGTAGAAGTGGAAGTAAGAAAACCAGACTTTTCCAGTTTGGGCTTCCTAAAGTCATGTTCAGATAAAAATCTTTTTTTTTTTTGTAAGGTTCACCTTTTTTGCTTAGCCTTCTTTTTACATGATTGATGAGATTTGTGCAGATTTTTTTAAAAATCTGCAATATTTTTTGAACTGCAACGCAGACGAGACTTTTGAAAATGTAAACTTTAGTTTGCTGCATAATGTTTGAAAATTAGCAAAAAATGTCTCATATTTGAAGTTTTAATTCAAAAGAAAAAATTGCGAATATATTCAAACAGTTTAAATTTCATTCAATTTTGTTTCATTTGAAACATCTAAAAAAAGATGAAACAACGGAAACAACTGAGAAAATAAGAATGAAAAATGAGACTTTTTTGACTAATTTTCAAACACTGTTTACCAGCAGTACAAGTATCCACATTTCTCGTCTTCTTTTTATGAGACAAAAATTGTCATTTACGAGGCCCCTTAGTTCTTGCCCGCAAAACAAAGCAAAGTTAAACCATAGTTTAGTTTCACCTTGAAATTGTTGCATCGTTTTTTTCTTTTTAAATTGTATTTCAACGAATTTTTTTGCACATTTCTGTTTTAGACGTCTCTCTCATATCATTGATCTAACTTAACCTACATAAGATTCTACACATGCGCAAAATAAGTACGGAAATTTTCCAGCAGGAAAAAAGTATCACCGATGCAAAAACAAAATTCTTCGAGTCTTGAACAAGTCCAGCATTGTCAACAATGCGTAATTTCTTGACTTCTTTGTTCAAGTGAAAGCATTTTCCTTCGTTCGTTTCATTTTTCACCGTACAAACTTTTGCGTCAACTTTTTAACATTGGATCGGAGATGCGTTTTTGACCTCGTTTGCTTTCTAATTTACTTCGGAGGTTGCGTTAAAAAGCTTAGAAAGCTTGCGTTTAGTAAGCTCGATTTATAAGTGTTCAACACTGATTTATGATTGGGATGAACATGAAGATGGACTTCAAAATCTTGATTTTGCTTACCTTAACTACTTTTCTGATTGAGGCCAAACCCACTAAACATGTCAAAGAATGTGTCCATGATTCCGATTGTGCACAAGGCTTTGGATGCATTATGGCCAAAAAGTTTGGGAAATTGATTTGCGCTAAGCGAAAATCATCGACTGCCAATTTGGATTACACTAATCAAGAATACTCTGATGAGGAGGGAAGTGATTATGATAACAATGACAAGGGTGAAGGTAATGAAACACAGTGGTTGATAATCACTCAAAAAAGTCTCATTTTTTACATTTTTTGGTAATTTTCAATCATTGTGAATTTCATTGTAGAATATGAAGATGATGAGTATTACGATGATGAATATGAGGATTATGACAACAAGGATGATGCCAATGCCGATGATGAAAGGTCTGGAAAATTGGATACTGACACAGAAGTTGAGTCTAATGTTGAAGATGGTGAAGCAATAGAAACAGAAGGAAAGGATGATGAGTTGGTGGATCAAGATGAGGAGGTTGGAGACGATGAGTACTTGGATGACCAAGATTCTGCCAATGCTGGCAATGGAGAGAACGACGACGATGAAGAATATGCTGATGAAGAATATGCTGATGAAGTCCCTGTAGACGAAAAAGAAGATGTTGAAGATGCTGTTAATGTTATTGAAGACGCTGTTGATGTCATTGCAGACAGTGGAACTAAGGATGTTGATGACTTGACAACTGAAGACATACCTGAGGGGTCAGGAGATATAATCACTGGGCCCCTAATCACTGATGAAGAAGTACCTGAAGGGTCTGGTGATGATGATCTTGATCAAGAAACAGGCACTGACCATCCTCTTGGTGAAGGCGCTCATGTTCCTGAAGGTTCAGGACAAAGTGATAACGACGAAGGTTCAGGAGATGCTACTGATGATCAAGGATCGGGTAATGATCCTGAATATGAATCTGCCACACAATTGCCTGATGAGGATCCTGAAAATAATGATGATGAAACCAGGATAGTCGGAGTTGGCGGCCAAGAAGATGACTTACCTGAAGAAGGAAGTGGATTTGGTGAACCTAGTAGTCCTGAAGATGATACTACTGCAGTTTCTAATGACAAAGTAGGTAATGACGATACCACCAGTTCACCTGATGATGATTATCCAGACCCCGAAATAGTTATAACAGACGATACAACATTGCCCGCAGTCCTGGAAGACGACATTGACGAAGAAGGCAGCGGAGATACTGAAGTACCTGATCTCCAGGATGAGGGTAACGATGATGTTTCAGCAGAAATTGAAGATATTACCACTGCTCAATCCGATATCAATGAAAATGACTTGGAAGACCAAATTGCAAATGAATTTGATGATACTACAGATGATGAATATGACGATACTAGAGATGATGACAATGATGATACAACATCAGATCCCAATGCCGATGAAGAATATGAATCTGGAGGTGGTGGATTTCTCTCAGGTTACGAAGATAAAATGTCTCAAGGAAGAACTCGTCCCTCTTCTCATGAAAAAATGGCTCCAGGCCTCTGGAAAGAAAAACCTGACCATCCTGGATTAGATATCCAACCTGAATGCAGATCTGACATCAAGAAGGTGATGGGTCGAATCAGTCGAAAAATCAAAGAGAAACACAATCATATGATGACCGCAACGCGAATAATCGTTCAAGTTATGAAAGACACTTTGGATGAATTGTAAATTCTTGTATTTTGATCGTTATTCATTTGATTTGCCTATGCTTTGATGAGATTGAATATATTACAAGAGATTGACCACAAATAACAATTATGTCTGGATGATGATACATTGGGTTGATCAAAGATTGGGATACTACACTGGATAATAGACACAGACAGGATCATCGACTAAAATTTGGCATCGCGAATAGTAGTATTACATAGTAGTAGGTCATGTTTGAAATTGTATTCTGACTGGTTTTAGGTAGAAACATCAAGCCTATGCTCATTTCAAGGTTTTAATATGTTGATAGGGGAGGGCAAAAATGCAGTAAGTGATGTTTTGAACTGGTAACTAGATGTTGATGTCGACTTTTGGGGGGGAGAGTATACAGTAGGGTATGTAGTAGGGTGAGCGGATTTTTTCAGATCAAGCTGCAGACTCAAACATAACTTGCACAATTGGTTACTGATCAATGTTTACTTAAACCATTTTTCGATTTGAAGAATATCTGAAGTACAGTGACTAATTGACTTCTATGCTAGTAAACCAGGTATCAAGGGTTCGAATCCCACAGAGGGGATTTTTTTTTAAATTGCCTTTTGATTTTAAAATATTCGAAAGGTTCTAGGACCTTTGTTATTGGTCAAATCGAAACAGTTTTAGTAAACTTTTATCATCGACTAATTGTAAATGCAATATCAAGTCGGGAGCTTCGTCTGAAAAATCAAGTCACCCTACGAATTTGAGGGAAAAGGAGGTGGGATTGAAAAAAATGAGCTGAGCTTTTCTTCTTTTCGAAACTGAAAGATTTGATTTAACCATCAGAATCGGTGACTCTGATAGGTGGAGATCGGGAATCGGCCGGTGCCGATACTGAATCCGGCGGTGAGCGTGGACTAATCAGACTGGTTGAGCTTTCGGCCCTCTGCCCATGGCCATGGCCGCCGCCGGCTGAAAGTCCTACTGCATGTAAAGGATGCGAACTTGACGTGGAAAGAGGAGGTGAGCGATGCAAATCTAAATTTTGGTATTTGGATACAGCCACGGCGGCCGCCGCTGCATTTCGAGAGGCCAAAATTTGGGAGGCAACAGCGGCGGCAGCAGCCACTTGGTGGGGGTGGCCGGCGGCCGCTGCTTGGGCTAAGGCATGAGGCATGATTTGTGAAGTACATTCCACATCTTTTCGCAGTTCTTCCATATCCCGTTTTAATTTGGCTCGTCGGTTTTGAAACCACGTGATCACCTGTAAAAATATCATTTTTCGGTTATTCATATATGTATTCCTAATGAAATAGGGTGACTAGATTTCTAAGCATTAGGGTGACTAGAAGTTTTAAGATTTGGTGTTACCTTCAAAATTGGTCACTGATAAATATTTACAAAAACCATTTTTCTGCAATTGTCTCTCAAAATTAAAAACCTAACTTTACTTTACCTAAGTAATCTACACTCGCGTCACCTAACTCGATAATCTTGGCCATTGAGCTGTAGTTATTCTTTAGATCGAAAAATGTTTTTAGTAAACATTGATCAGCAACCAACTGTGCATTGCATTTCAAGACCTGCAGCTTGGTCTGAAAAAATGAAGTCACCCTACTATTAAATTGCTCAATGTTGTAAACTGACCTGTGCGTTTGACAATCCTAGTTGAGCAGCAATTTCGTCTCGATCTGCCGGTGACAAGTATTTTTGGTACAAGAATCTTTTTTCTAGCTCGAAAATCTGATGGTTGGTGAATGCTGTCCGGCTTTTCCGCTTCTTCTTTGGTGGTTGTTTCGAGGAAAATGTCAACTGCGATGGGTCCAATTCTGTAATAATAATAAGAAAAAATATCAATCACCATTAGTGCAGAGTAGGAGGCACTACTCAAGAGGCAATTTTGACAGCTGAATATTTAATGCATAATTGGCCTCCTTGTTCGCACCTTGTCACTCGATAAAGCAAACAAAAGGAATTGATTTTCGATTGAGACATGAAATATTAGCTGCCTTGAAAAAGTAAGCTCTCTAAAAATGGTACACAGTGGTTGAAAATTAGCTAAAATATATCATATGAATCTTCACTTTAGAATTAAAAAAAAATTGGACATAAAAGTTCATTTTTGAAAAAATAGGTGTCCAAAGTTAGAAGGTTATGTAAAAGAACCTTTGGAAATTCGGCATTTTTGCCCACTGTGCACTGTATGATACGTGTTTGTATGCAAGACTCTGAGTAGTAGTAGACCCTGATTTGTCAAGAAGCATAACAAAGTTTGCAGTTTTTCCAGCGAAAGCTTGACGTCTTTCATTTCCGTTAGGTTCCGGACAAACTCCGAGACTTACCAATTAGGAAAGTCACGCCAATTAGAAGTTGTACAATGTACAAAGAGCTGCTGCATGCCCTGTTTTTCGATGGAAAAAGGCGTCAATCATGTTCCAAATTGATACTCTAGGCATTACTACTGCAAACCAAGCATTATTACAGGCTTTTTTTGCAGCCTAAACATGGCTAAGTGGTCGAATCACGAAGGCAATTCATTTATCCAATACTTTCACAAAAAAGATTTCTCTCTTTACAGTGTTTGAAAATCGAACCAAAAAGTCTCATTTTACATACAACTATGCGAGCGAAGCGAGCTAGGTTTATTACTTATCTAACCATCCTTAGTTTGACATACCTTCAAAATCATTACATAATTCAGGCACATTTTGACAATGCGAAAATTCAAGCACTTTTCAAACACTGTGCAAACCGATGAATAATTTACGGTGTGCAAAAGTAAGTAAAACGATTGAAATACCACGAAAATGCAATTTAATCTCACTTCTCTGCAAACCATTTGAGTACCCAGTGAAATTGAAATGGGTCGGAAATAAAAAAAGAGAGCAAATATTTTCCATCCATCTTAGATTGGTGATGGACTTTGCAAAATAATGATCTATCAATCTTCGATTATCTAGGATTGATCGAAGGCAATTGTAGACCCACCATAAAAACTAATGGACCACGACATAGCTCTACTATAGTCTTCGAACACAAAAAATTGGCCAATAAAACCATTCACACTATTTCGAAAATGAATTGCGTGTAGCCAAGAACTACTAAAGTTAGCATTCCAAGACTGAGACATTGTAAAATACCACTTCTCGTGGTATTTAGAACGGAAATTGCCTCTGTTATTGCTGCTGACCTTAGATGAATTGAATGTCCTTTTGTTAGCTTTGTACGAATGTATTAGGGTGAGTGGAACTCTTCAGACAAAACTGCAGGTTTTGACATAGATAATTGGTTCCTACTAATCAAAGTTTACTAAAATCATTTTTGCGATTTGAAGAATGACCAGAATGACCCAAAAACAATTTTCATATTTGTGACATACCTTCATAAGTGTGACATACCTTCATTAATTTGACATACCTTCATAAGTGTGACAAATCTATCTTCTTGTTTAGTTTATTTTTGATTTTTTTAAAAAACCTTCAGAACATGCAGCTTGGTCTGAAAAATTCCAGTCACCCTAGTGAAAATAAGCGCTACTTGATGATGGGATAGGCGTATACTTGGGCTGAGCTTTCCTTAGGGACTACTTGGTGAGTGTAGAAATTACCTAGAGCAGTAATGACAGTCTCGATTCGCTGATTGTTCCCTAGGGTATTATTGTTTTGTATACATGGTAGAGAGGAGCAAGAAAAAAAGGAGGACATTATTGTTTGTTCGATCTCTCGTCAAGATTGGCATCATTAGCTGCACAAATTATTTGACACCATAATAAATGCCCCCTTCAGCTGACAGCAGCTGTTGACGGATGTCAAATTAACTTTTGCAGTTGAGACTCGAGTAGTCTCGCGCGCCTCCGCTTTGGCGCGCCGCTCGGGTCTTTCCTGACCCGCCAAGTCCGCTAGCGGAAACAGCGGTAAAGCGCTATCTAACGTTAAAAACTGCATGACTACCCTTCAACTGCTGTTCTAGCTGCTCGGTAAGAAGGTCAATGTCTCACCTACTATTTAGTAAAGAACAACTTGACTGGCTTTTTTTTCGGCCCTGCTGGACTTCTCGGACATGAAAATGAAATGTGGGCAGCAGTCTACTTTTCAAAGTAAAATGTAGCATGCATTATTATTCTGTAATTGGTACCTAGTAAACTGGCGCATTAGTAAACCCAGGCCTACTCTACACACTATGACAAAAGGCCATATATTGTCCAAAAAACGTGGTAAAATCCATATTAAATAGGTACATTTTTGGTGCATTTATGAATCAAAATATGGATTTTTGGCATGAAAAACTACCTAAAATCACTTTAGGGTGACTTACTTTTTACAGACTACATTGAATGGGTTGAATTTTTCAGATATGAAATCTTCAAAGTACTTTTTAACAAAACCTCTTTTTAATAAAATAAATTGGACTTTTAAAATAGTGCGTGAAACTATGAGTCATTTTTGGCAATTCAATACTGTGTTGCCTGAAGATGATTTAGAGATATAGGCCTTTAAGTCATGCAAAACCTGCCTAATCACACGAGGTGCCTAATATCGTGAGGCACTGTTTTTTGCATCGAGATAGAAGAGCGAAAATAGGGTGGATGGAAAATCAGGTGCCAAAAGAGGTGTTCGGTGGAATTGGCCCTCATCATGTTCTCCGAATCAGGTCATTTATAACAGAAGTAGAATTCTGGGTGGTCTCTACTCGGAGTTAGCTAGGTAGGTTAGGTGAGCAGCGAGCTGCGAGAGGAGCGGCGAAAAATGTTGTAGAGCAGCAGCGGCAGCTCGCTCGCGGTCGGCGATGTCATGTAAAATAGGTCTTTAGTCTTCGAGGAACAATTTTCTTATCATTTTTTAAAGAGGCTCACATGCAATTGACCCCCTGGTTCACCAAACGAAACTAGGGTGGTCAATTCCAAAGCTCATTTTTTTCCTAAGACTACTCATCAATTTTCGCTAGCTAGGATGATCGTTTAAAGAGCCAAAATGATGATTTATCTAATTACTTCTGGCATGGCGCACCCAGCCCGTAATGAGTCCCACTCTCTATAATTAACTTCAACAAAGCATTGCCAGATTGAAATATCATGACCATTTAACAAAGTTTCACTTCTAAAAGATTTTTGTAACTGAGGCGCGAAGCGCCGAGGTTCTAATAAAACCATTTTAATTTTATTTTGGAAGTTTGTCACACTGTCAAAGGTATGTCACACTTTCAAGGGTTTGTCATACTAAGGAAGGTCTGTCAAACTTAGAAAGGTATTTAGTAAAATTAAACTTTCCAGTTAATTTTTATTTTCTCAGCATTTCGCGCTTCGGTTAAAAATCTGTTAGGAACTAGATGGTGCTTTGAATTCTTGAAGGTCTATATTTTTCTAATGAATTCGTGGGGGCTATTTCAGGGTCCATTAATCCTTTGAAAAGGCGTCTATTTTTTCTTAGCTGTTCTGGGCGTCTAATGGTGCCAAGAGTGATTTGAGGTAACTTTTTGACCGCTCACTCACTAAAGGATGCAATTACAAGGTGTGTAACAGATCTCACATCTTTTTAGTCAGGGTGGTCTCCTCTATCATCCACCAAACTCTCGAGCTTAGTACTTACGTGTGCTAAGGCACACACTGGGCAAAAAAAAAAATTGAGGAATTTTTACCACCTCAAATAGGTGGCAAAAAAACCCCGATTGTCCATGATTCAAGTTGGAAATTTTTAAATTTTCAAAAATTTCTTTCTTTAGACAATTTTGATTTGTTACTTTCGACCACTGTGCGTTGAAAACAACAATGGAACCATGCCATGAGTGAACATCCAATTAGAGTAATGATACTTGAAAAATCTTTCATGTTTCGGTCACGTTTCATGTTTGTTTCGACTCAACGAATTCCAGATGACGAAGTGTAAATCATAATTTTTAGGTGGACGCTGCTGTGTTATGTTACTACACAGATTTTTCACGCAAATTATCATCACAAGGCATTTTTTCCCAGATTTTTCTAATATCTTTCAAAAATGAAAAGAAATACTAATTGAACAAATATAATCGTGTTGGAAGATTAGAAAAGAATAGATGACCAAGCAGAAATAAATCACACTTTTTTTGTCTCCCCAAAATGTCAAATTGTCAAGGCACGCAGTAGTGCATTTCTTTTAAAAGCAGTGTCATCTAATAAATTGAAGTGAAACTTTTTTTGAAGTAAATGGTCTTCGTGATAATTCAATCCGGAACAAAGTGTTGTACTGCTTTGTTCCAATACAGAACACATACCTTCGAAGCATACGTAGAGTGACTTGATTTTTTCAGACTAAGCTGTAGGTCTTGACGCAGATTTTGGTACTTTTTCACATTTAGGTAGGTAAGTCACAATATCAAAAAGATATGTCACACTTTTGAAGGTTTGTCATGATTTTGGAGGTATGTCAAACTTAGAAAGGTTTGGTCAAACTAAGAAAGGTATTTCGTAAAAAATGTGATTTCAATGTGAAGCCTACAGTTTGGTCAGGAAAAATCAAGTCACCCTAATACCTCCAAAGGAGTGACATTTTTTCATGCCACCAAGGTCTAGTCAAAAGGTTGTTGGGAAGGCAATCAGGTGTCAAGTGATGAATGGAGTTAGTGGCTAAATTGATGTACTACTAGGTGATCAGGGGCCCCATTGTTACCTTTCTTCGACTACATTTTTCCCTGTTGTTCGAATTCCGTATGTTATGTGCTGTAGCTCTGTGCAGAGCATGGGACAGCACAATACACAATGAAGGCGGAACAAATCAGCTCATAGACCCTCGTTTTCCAACTACTAAACCAAGTGGGTGTTCGACATTCCGCGGTTTTCCAAACTCTCTACTAAAGCGTGGCAGCAGCCATGATGATGTCAATAAGAACTGAATTGAAGTTACAAAACGATAATTATCTCAGTAATCTCAGTAAATCAGTCAAATTCCACACATTAAATGAGGGGCTATCGGTTTTCATTAATAGAGTAAGTAAGTGACTTGCCTGTCTATTAGCAAGACATTTCTCATCGGGAAGACCTCTCTAATCACCTACATAAGACCCACCTGTAGTACAATAGGTGCAATCTTCTTGTAGATTTGGGTACAGTAGTCCAATTTTCTAATTTAGATTCAATGATTCATTAGATACTTTAATGGCTACTTGAGGAGGCATGACTGCATTAAGTAATTAGACTGTAATCTCTCTGATTTATAGTAGCCCTGAAAAAAAGTATCGAAATTGCATCTAAAAGCTCATCAAGTCTCAAATTGCCTTTTGCATTAACTCCCCTGGCCCTGCTGCACCATTTTTGCCACTTTACAACTTAAAAGGAAATTAGTCTTGTCAAAAGAATTTGATTTCGGTAATTGTATCACATTCCAAGTCTCTTGAGGATGATGGAGTTCTCGAGACTTAGGTGGGAAATGGGAGGGAGGCTTTTGACTGAGGAAGTTAGTGATTAAGTGTGCCCCAGGGTCTGAGCCCCAGTGATTTTCACCCATGATGATGATCACTTCATTTATCATACAACTGCACACATACAGTCAAACACACCTTTTTTAACTATGAAACTACATCTAGGATGGTCTTTCATTTGCATAAAAGCCTGCAGCTTGATCCAGTCACCCTAACTTTTAGAAAATGTGAGCTTAGGATCTGTTTAAGGCTGACATCGTTAGCATCTGATTCCCCGATGCAAATTAGATGAGACACTGGCTAAATTAGCATGACCAATGTGTCTCCTTCAAGACATGTCAGTCTGCTGTTAGAACAAAGAACACTTGAAAGTGCACACACTTGGGAAGCTTGAACTCCAGGAAGGTTAGAGACAAATAGCAAAGACCTTAGTTGCTAAAGACTTTAAGCTTTAGAACAACCTCATTCATCATCTACAACGTGCCTATTTTGTTTTCTGCTAAGGTATCTAGTGTGGGCATAACAAATATTCAGACTTGACACAAAGGATTTTCTCTTTTAGGCAGGCAATAAAGGACCATTCATCATCAGTGAAATCTTTATCAGAATATATGCAAGTATTTTCTTGGGAAATATTTACATTTATTCTGTTTTGTAGTGGTTGAAAATTTTTGAATTTTTGTACCAAAACTGGCCAAATATAGTAAGTTGTAGATTCAAATGACTCTTTAGGCGTCGTTGTTGAACAAGTACATAGTAAAAAGTTATTTATGATTCTGCTAGGGTAAGTTCCATTGGTCCATCCCGTCCTAGAAAAAGGCCATTAAGCTCCCCAAGTCCTCCACCAATGGCTGGAAGGAGATGATGATGCTCAAAAGATTGTAATCAGGGACCATTAAGAAAAGAGATTGGGGATTGAAAAGTTGTAGTGCATCAAACAATGAGTAGAAGGTCCAGGAAATTGAACGAAATGACTTTGGCCATCAAAGGTGGTAAAGCTGTTAGGAACCTGTCGAGGTCTCAGCATGACACCAAAGTTACCACCTCAATAGAAGGTGTCAGACCTACAGCAGACCATTATTATATTGGTTTCCAGACACACACCACTGAAGAACAAGCGAACCGCCGACACTACTAGAGCATTTCTCTCTATAGTAAATAACCAGGAGAACAGGCTATGATGACCCTAATTTTCCAACGGGAAAAGAAGATCTGGGATTCACTTTCCCCCAATAACATACCCAGTCGAAAGTGATCAAAAGTGAACAAAATTAGTAGGCTAGATGGAGCTCAAACAATTATCTTTCCATCATGAGATATCTGTTTAGTAGGGTGACTTGAATTTTTAAGCACAAGCTGTAGACTTTATTCTTTAAAAAAATCTATGTTCACTTCAATCGTCCATAACTGTAATATTTGGAAACAGAATAAATATTAATTTGTGCGATTTTTTTAAAGGCCATTCATTTTGAAAAGATGAAAAGGAAACTGGTCATCGTTAGTCACAATATCAAATAATGACATATTTCACGCCGCCGAGCAGCCAAGCAGCCTGACACAAACCAGATCTCTTTAGTTTACTAGCCAAGAGCTGATATAGTATCTGTATTTTGTTTTCCAAATGACAGCGCATATCTCGTAGTCATCATAGCCGGTGGTATATAGTAGCCAATTTCATAGAGTTCCTCTCCAAGTCCACCTACTAACTGCACACCAGATCAAATATATTTTTGCAAATCTCTTTGAAGCTCAGAGTCTAATTTGGAAGGAGTGCAATTAGCCATCATGAATGAGATAGGGTACTTTTAAAACTGAGCAAAATCTGTCAAAATAGCTATTGTAGTCTCAACGATTAGAGTGTCTTAACTAGTTTTGGACTACTTTTAGACCACTTTAGGTCCATTTCGGGCCATTTTGGTCCATATTAACGACTACTTTTTGTTCCTTTTTGATTTTTGGTTTTGGACCATTTTAAGGTTCATTTTTGGACACTATTGTTCAGAACATATTGGTTAACCCTGTACTTTTGCCAACCATACTAGGGTGACTTGAATTGTTCACACCAAACTGCAGACTTAAGATATCAATGTTATTATGAGCTGGTTCGTTTCCAGCGATAACCAGGTGTGTCTAGAAGTACTTGTTCACGCTTTGAAAGGCTAGTGTTCGTTCCTGCCTAGCTTGACTCCCAGCTTCACTCACGACGAACATGGGAACAACATCTTATTCGTCTCCATTTGACACCCTGATTACAGGCCCTGCTCAAGCCGCCATAGAGCAGCTACACTAGCTAGCACCGGTACAATAACTTCATCTTCTTTGCCAGCCATAACAATCCTTATTATTACACCTTGTTCAACAACAAAAGCAAATAAAAACCGATTCAATTTGCTGCTTGCTTGGCCAGATCATTTCCACAAATCATTTTATGCCATAAAATTATCAAAAACACATCATTTGAAAATTAATTTTAAAATGTCGCATTTTTTGCTTATTTTTAAAGTTTAAAAGTACAGTTGAGATGTGGGCCATATAAATTTGGCATGAAAATTCAAACACTTGCAAAATAGTCATCAAGTCTGCAGCTTAAGCTGAAACTTTACAGTCACCCTACTCTTAAACAGTGAGTTTAGTCACAATTGACTAGATTATAGTCATCCACAATATGATAAGGATGATTCTACAAAATTGTAGCTTGACAATGTGTTTGTAGGACTTGAGGCCATTCTAATTTCTATCATCAAGAGTAGCCAAATCACCTGACTTCTGGCTCGTGTCAGCTGGTTACCCCACTAAGACTCAAAATGGTCTTCATGAATGTTGCAATAATAACAAAGTTTGTATTGTTTTGAAAACTTCTTTTTTGGCAAGAAAAAAAAAGTTTTGACTTCTTCTCCCCTGGTGGTATGGTAGTGCGTGAACGGTTTCTTCCGTGAGGGTGATAAATTACGTTGTGGAAATTTGACAGGTGATGACTTTTTACCGAGGAGTTATTGTTTTGGACACCTATTGAAATTACGTAGTCAATAATGGCTGAAATGCCACAGACATACACCATTCGTAGCAGTAAAAGTAATTACAGGAAGCCAACACCTGCCGAGACAGAGACTGCTGCTGATAATCATTTTGTCATTGCTTCAGTCATGCTTTGAATCATGTTAAAAGTTTCAAACTGTGTGCAGTACAACTGATCTCTCCAGGATGCTGCTGGGATAGCTTAGAAAGACCCTCTTCATCTATCTATCAGTAGTAGGGTGACTTGAATAAAATATCCCAAACTGCAGACTTTACTATTCATCACTGAAAGGTCGCGAGTTCGAATCCTGGCGAATCCACTAATTTTAATAATTATAACATGAAAAAATATCCACTTTCTCAGTTTAAATTGTGAACAAAAAGTTAAAAATAAGGCTGGATTTTATTAAACATTGAAGAGTTACCAAATTGCACATTTTATGTTAAGTATGCAGCTTAGTGTGAAAGAATCCAGTCACCCTAGTGCTGTCTAATATGTAGTATATTAAAACTAGCTTCACTCCAGACTCTCAAGATGACTAGGGTATGTACTGATGAAGTCATCTCCAGCATTGTTGTTGGTAATAGCTAAGAAGTGGGAGGTCTTCTAGAGTTGGAGAAGAGAAGAGAGAATGACGCGACTTTTGAACAAGACATGGCCAAAGGGGACAATGAGAACTCTCGCCTCCTAATTTTTCCGCAGGCCAAGCATCTTGAATTTCCATTCAAGGTGGTTTTACCTGTCAGCAATGACACATCATTAACACCAGGTTCTGCCTAGGCTACAAGTGCAAAACCTGAGCTTCTTTTTGACTTCAAACCACCAAAAAAAACCAAACCAGATGCACAGTGGTTGAAAGTCCCACCTTACAACATTTGCGAGCGAAGCGAGCCACATTTATTTTTTAGCCCATTGATCGATTATTTTTGACCTTTTTTATGCCGTGAAGACAATGTTGAGTAAACTTGAAAACCTTCCATATTTACGAAGTAAAAAGGTCAATTTTAATGCTCAACATTGACTTCACCGCATAAAAAAGGTCAAAAATAATCGTTCGATGGCCGAAGAAATAAATGTATCGTACTTCGCTCAAAAAATTGTTAAGTGAGACTTTTCAAGTGATTTTCAAATGATACCAAGAACAATGATGGATGCAAGATAGCAAGAAGAGCCCAAAGGGTGCGGCGCGCGTTAACCCAAATGGAGTTGGTGCAAAAAGGGCCATAAAGCCGGGCGTTAACGCTTGGTCATCAATAACACATCGTGTACTCAATTATCATCCTTCAAGCTATCCAGCAGAGGGGATTATGACGTTATTTTTGTGGCCATAAAGGCAGGTTGAGGAATTTCGGAAATAGTAGCGGTAGATGGCGCATGTGCTCAAAAGCTAGCGACGTCAAATTATGGCTGGTAATTGTCTCGCCTCAAGGGACGTCAAGCTGCCCAAAAACTTTTTTCAAAGGAGAGAATGAAGAATTACCCGAAATTGAGCAGGGCTCGATTCATCTCACACCTAATGAGGAAATATTTAGAAAGTGTAATTAATTAGACCACCAACAAAGTAGCGCCGGCATGCACTACGACTCTCTACCAAGTACAAGAGAAGATGCAAAAATTCTCTTCGCTGCTATCATCCCAGGTCCATATTTTGTAAAAGTGGGGCTTACAGCCATCCGTCACACATACTTTTCTAAATCAGATGGTTTCTGGCCATTTGGCAGTTGCTTTAAAAAAGAATAAAAAGAATGTAAGATTCTAAGATTTCAATACAAAACTTTGCATGTAAAAAAATCAGGAAAAATTCTGGACACAAATATTAAAAATTTGGGAAAAAATCTGGAATCAATATTTAAAAATTGGAAAAAAAAAAATCATTTTTAACGAGCGGAGCGAGCAACCGCCGGAAGCCTTGCAGGGGGATCCAAAAACCGACCTTTACTCCTTTAAAAGGAATTTCTCACTGCATTCATTTTTTTTTTCACTTTTTATTTTATGGAACTTTGCTGTTATTGGGCGGTTATATCGTGTGATTCATGGTTTTCCCAGTTCTTTTCGTGATTCTGTTCTAAAGTGGGGCTAAATCTTTTGGCTTAGAGGGTGGCCAGTATGTCTGCTGCCGCGCAGGATGTCTCTTTTAATACAGTTTTACTTTTAGTTTGACCTTTTTGGCCTCGTTTTTGGAGAGAGACTCGCGAGCAGTGAGCGCATATTTCATCAGTTTGACACGAGCAATTTCCGATCTTCGTTCCCTTATAGCTATCTTAGCTCACTACCCAAAAACAAGGTAACAAGCTGAACAAACACAGATGTTATGCATTGAAGAACCATTTCCTTGACGCTAATAGCCTGACAAAAGACAATGAAGACAGAATTTACGAAACAAGCAAGGAAGGGAAAAAGAAAGAGTAGTGAACTAGGCAAGTAACCCTGTAACCGCAACATCAGCAAATTTTGTCTAGACTGCAACTTTTCTCAATGCAAATTTCAAAATACTAGTTTGTTCAGCCAGTGTTTTATTTAGAAAATGCTTGGAAATTCAAGGAATAATTAGCAATGAAAATACTTTAAACAAAAACGTTGATTTTTTTTATTTCAAAAATGTAATTTTTACTACTTTTGGAATGGATTAAAATCGAATATTTGAAAAAAATATATTTTGGAACTCATGTAAAATGACACATTTTAAAATGAAAGAATTTCGTTCTCAGAATTTTCTAGTCTTACAGAAGAGAATCATCAAGCGGGAAAATGAGTCGAGATAAGTTGACTTTTGCAATGAAGCAGGAAAAAAGCGTTGCTTTCCAGTCATCAGTGAGAACTGAGAAGACAAGCCCACTTTTGTGTGTTGGTGTAGTTGCGAGAGTAGTAGCAGCGCAAAAGTAAACAGTCAAATTCCATTTGTCCAAAGTTATTTGACAGCTCTACTTGTCTCAGGAGAGCAGCTTTCACATTTGTAATTGTTCCACTGCCACTTTGGAACTATTACTGTACTAGCGTTGCAGTTGTTGTATTGTTGCCACCTCAGGGTTACGCGACAATAACTTCTCCTTCCACTTTTGTAATTACATGAGGAGCAAACACAATTGAAATAAATGGTTCCGGCGAAGGCTCCAGCAGCCAGTGTGATTTATAGCTTCAAATGAGGCACCAATAAAACAAGAGAATTAATAAGTTGGTGTCGTGGTGGGATCTGGGAACGGTTCCCAGAAAAATTGAAAATTGTCACCACAAAACCTTAGAAGCTAAAAATCTGCGCCATGACAAATATTGAACAAATCAGTTTATTTTTTCACCTATCGATCGAATATTTTTCACCTTTTTTATGCAGTGAAGTCAATGTTGAGCATTAAAATTGACCTTTTTACTTCGTAAATATCGAAGGTTTTCAAGTTTACTCAACATTGTCTTCACTGCATAAAAAAGTCAAAAACAATCAAACAATAGGCGAAAAAATAAATGTAGCTCGCTTCGCTCGCAAAGTTGTAAAATGATACTTTTCCCTTTAAAGGAGGCATAATAAGCATATTTTAGCCAATTTGCTAGACTTTAGTACAACAAAGAGGATGCTCGTTTTGCGGTGAAATCCAATATCCTATGTTTCTTCTCGTTATTGAGGTCAACGCTAGGAAGGAATATGTCGCGTGTCCGTGTCTCATTAGTTAGTTGCATACACACAAGCCGCTTCGCTCCTCGGCAAAGCGACCGCCGCCGAGTGCCGACCCTTTGAGCAAACAAAACTCAGCTCACCTACCTAAGGTCAACTAAATTGAAGTGGACATCAATTTGCACATTTTCTCACACTAGGCAACTGTGCAAACACACGTGTTGCCCTATCAAACAAAAAGATTTGTTCTGAAGTTGCATCACAGTGGGTGAAAATCACTCAAAACGTCTCATTTTACATCATTGCGAGCAAAGCGAGCAACGTTTATCTTTTTTCGATCGATTATTTTTGATATCAAATGTTTTAAAGTTTACTCAGCATTGTCTTCTATGCATAAAAAAGGTCAAAAATAATGAATCAGGCAAAATTATTTTTGCCATGAAAATTCACATGGAATTTTTTGGGTGGTTTTCAAACATTGTGACTTTGGCAAAAGTTGGGAAAAGAAGTCAATTAGTTAATGTCAGTGAGTCTTTGGACAATGACAAAGAACTCGTTCTTCTTGGCCAATCCACCATTTAAGTTTAGGACTTGTCATTAGCTTCTGCTATCGGTGAGTGGCATCTTTTAACAGATTCTAGTCTACGAGAGCTCGACTTCATAGGCGAGTGAGGATTGGAGAAAGAAGAAGCTGAAGCAGCAGAACAACTTGAGAAAACTTGCTGTCATCGCTTCATCTGTTGTTCAAGCTCATTGCCCAAGGGAAGAAGCAAAACTAGCTAGAAATAGTTCAAAAATTTTTTTCTAATCTAGAGTTTTTTTCAGGACACAAGTTTCACTAAGGTCTGGAAAAAGTTGGATTTTTGGGAGGTCACATCCAATTACCAAGGGATAGAATTCAAAACAAGAAATTTTAAAATCATTTCTTCACTCGGCCCTTCGGGCCTCGTTATGACGGATATGACTGATAATTGGATAATATTTTTTATTTGTGAGTGAAAACCAGTGAGGCCAGAAACCAAGTTTGGAATTTCACTGCTTCTGTGAAGTGGCCAGTAATCATCACCTTCAATAGGGTGTGGGTTACAAATTGTCGGTTGTATTTACACAATTTATCAATATATGTGGAACGACGACTATAAAACAGCTGCTCTCAACTTTACCACTAGATATCATTGTAAAAAAAAATACTGTATTACCAATGGTAGGGTGATCTGAATTTTTCAGCTATATATGGCTTACTTCAAATTCATTATTGGTCACTAAGTTACAGATACCTCACGAGTGAGCGTAGCGAACAAGTAAACGATTTTTATCAATGTGAACATTATGTCAAGTCTACAGCTTATTCCAAAAAATCCCAGTCACCCTAACCAATGGTGATGATGAATTTCAAGTTTACAATTGGGAGTGGAGACAAACAATTTTAAATGACGTGTTTCTTCAGTTACTTGGTTTTGAAAAACTCAGTCATGCATTCAAAGAGTCTGAACCCTTTTTTGTACCTTTTAGTCTTAGAAGCAGAGAAGGGCCATAAATGAAGGAAAAACACTAAATGGGAATGGGAGGAGAGGAGGGGAAATGGAAAAAACGACGTGCACCAATGAGAAGATCTTTTCGATTCCTTAGACCAGGATCCAAGCCTAATTGAAGTCTGGCAGATATTGTTTGACTATTGACTAAGCAAAAAATAGTTCTCAAGCTTTTTAGTGCATAAGCAAAAGTGTTGTAAATGTTCAAAAAACTACACACATAAAGCTTGTCATCTGCCATACGGTAAATGGTAAACTTTAGCCACGCTTGGGAGTGTTTTTTAAAACATTCAAATGACTGGGCTAATTACCTTCTTCTCTTCTGCTTCTAAAGTGTAAAAGTGGTAGAGCAGAGAGTAGCAGTTTACTATACAGTGGAGGACTCTGTGCTCATTGGATCGTGAGATCCACTTCCGCGTGAAATTGATTCCCAAATTGATAGTCTAAGTAAAAGGGGTCTGAGAGCTCTTCCAGACAACAAACAAATGGCTTTCTCATTTGACTCGAATCAGGAATCATTGGCATACCAGGCGACAAACGACCCTTGTAATCCTAATTACATCCTAGTGATGCTACATCTATAAAAGCGATTGTTAGGGTGAATGAATTTTTTCAGATCAAGCTGCAGGTTTTGATATTTTTGAACCATAGTCAGATTCTGGTTCAAAAATCAGGCATTGTGGGTTCAAATCCCACTGAGGTTCCAAGACATTTGTTATTGATCAAATTGAAGAATTGTTTTACTAAATATTCATTACTGACAAATGAGCTGAAATAATCATGTCACCCTAATGCTTAGAAATCAAGTCACCCTATCAAAGTGTTTCTTTTCATTTCCAAAAAAATAAGAAAGTGAGTGATAGCTAAAAGAAGTTGTGCGATAACCTTTACGACCATTTGTGAAGCAAAGCTTTTTACGAGGCAATCACGACTTGAACTTCTCTTTCTTGCTTTTCCCTCTCAGTTCTCAGTCTCCGCCAATGACAGGATAACGGGCTTTGTTATTACAAATTGGCTGTTTGTTCAAGCCGAACTGTTCAAAGATCATCATTACATAGGGCAGCAGTAGGAGCAGCAGCAGAAAGAAAAGTGTGCAAACAACATTTGAATTTTATGATCTGTTGCAAATCAAAAAAGAGCATCCAGCTGAGCATAGCTTCTCAGTGTTGTAATACTACAACAATCTTTCCACACAATTTGGCTCTGGAAAGAACACGTGCTTCACTGTACTAAGGAAAACTTTGCACTTTATTATCTGCAAAAGTTGATGTCGTAAAATTCACCCCACTGGGCAAGAGGTATGCTATCCTAGAGGAGAAGAAAATTGACTTTCTACACAGAAAATTCTTGTTGGAACTCTACTCTAAAGAAAACTACTCAGCCATGGAAACGACTATTAGCTACCCATAAAAAAGGAAGATTCATTTTCAACTTACCCCCTTTACTTATTATACTAAAGTAATCTGCAGTAATGTATTTCATGCCTCAAATTGTGTTGTACCATAATAACAAAATTATGTCTTACCTAGAAGGAAAAAAAAAGTAATTAGTCATTTAGTAACATGTCAACAAAAATGTCAAGAACTTGACTTGACAACTACTCATGTAAAAGAACTTTTTATCATGCTGGTTTCCATCATCAATCAAAAGCATGATAATGTGTCCAAAATTAGGCTAATTTATCAAAAGTTGAAACATGACAATTACTATACTTCTACAACTTGAAGACAGATACAGAAGATGACAACATTTGATTGGTCAATGGTAATTATCCTCAGTGTCTAAAATTCTAAATATAGTAGGGGTTCAACCATTTTGGGATTGCGTGATATCGTGCATATCATTACGAGCCTCTCAATATTAATTACACTGGTTGAAAACCACATCTGAGTATGTCATTTTCTCTTCACAGTGCAGTAACAAATGCACCATTAATTCGCCCTTCAGCACGCTATAGCGCTAGCTGGCGCTAGTGTCACTAGCGCGTTATCCAAAAAGGAAGCAACTCTGAAGAGCCCTTTTGCCTATAAATAACGAGCAACAGCCAATAAGAGGAAGGTAAGGTCATAAACAGTGTTACCCCATTGGCTGGATAGAGCCTGATTATTTTTATGACTTGATAGAGGGGGTTTAAGCTCACAAAAAAGCTAGATGAAAAGTTGCATTAGTTATTACACTACTCTTCTCTTCTGCATAAATTGGTCGTAAATTTTTCACGAATTTGTTTATTAGAGCTGCGTTGAGCAACTTATGACTTCCCTAATTGATAATTTTATGGCCAAGCTACTTTTCTTTTTGATGCAAAGAGGTTTCAAAGTGTAGAGTAGTCATTTTGGACTAGTTTTAATTGCCTTTTTAGACAACTGAGAAGATTTTTAAAACAAGTATCCAGAACTTTATGACTTGAGGAGAAAGAAGTTGATGGAGCAAAACCTCAATATTACACACTATGTTAGAAGTCCAATTTTTGTCCCAAAAATAGATTTCTAATTTTGATAAATATTTGTAAATTACAACCAACCCTATTCTGTAAAAAGTAAGTCGCCCTGAAAGTTGTTTTTGTGGGTTTTTTTATGCCAAAAATCCAGATTTGGACTCAAAAAAGCACCAAAAATGTACTTTTGGAACAGTGTGTATTCCTGTTAGTTTTTTTTTATTAGTGGACAATCCAAAGTTTCTTTTGATAAAAGGTAGAGGGACCTGTTCATTCTGAACTGCCAAAATTAGATCCTGTAATGGAATGTGTTTTTTGTGTTGTTGATGGCCTTCCCCCCTTCTATAGGTGGAGCAGTTGCAGCAGTTCAGAGGAAGTGTAAAAGTGAACACATTCATTTTCGTTCGTGAAGCTGAGGATCTAATGAAATTACACGACTGTGCCATTAGTTTCCACTACTGAAAAATTACAGGCTTTTTTCCAGTTCTTGCGCACTCCCCTTTTTCCTGTCACATAGAGTAGTGAGTAGCTCTACACACTTTTGCATTTCTTTCCCACCTTGGCTTCTTACTTTATTTCTCTTACTAAACTGACTCACAGTGTATGAAAATAACCCAAAAAGGTCTCATTTGAATTTTTACCAACAAGAACATATTTATCAAAATTATTTATTTTTTACTTTTAATGTTGTAAATCATGTAAAATGAGACTTTTTGACTACTTTTGAGAAACTTTCCAACAGTGGTGTGTGACTTTGTTTTCTAGTCATTATAATGAGATTGTAATCAGAATGCAGTTACTGCCTGTCTTCTGTGTCTAGACACAGACTATTATTGAATCAGATACAGAACATCTGCAAGATGGTGAAAAAGACAAGGACAAGTAAAGAGTCTTTTTTGTACGTAGCACCCTATTCAAAAAAAGGGAGATGATGATCATTAATTTTGGACATGCCATTGTAGAATGCAATGATAAAAAAGGGGAGTTTCAAACCAGTGAAATTAGCTCAGCAAATATTCAAAATAATTATCCAATTCATTCAGAAACTAGATAGACATCACGTTATTCTACTGTCAAAATTCCATTAAAGCAGTCAAATATAGTCCCTTCTAATTTGATAATATGTTTGCCTGGAGCTAAGTAGCAATATTTTGAAAGTAGTCTGAGTTGTCAAAAGAGACAGTTGTCTGGTTCTTCTTCTTCTGTATGGTGATATCTACAAAACTCAATGAAGTATCAACGTAATTGAAGGCTGCTGCCTTACTGCCAATTTCCCGTTCGCGTCAAAAATTGTGAACAACACCAGCATCTAACGATCCATCTATCAAAACTATAGTCTCTGTTTCGAGTATTACTACAGATCCCACTAATTTTCAATAGGATATAACCAACCCATTTTGCAGCTGTGAAAAGTCCTTACCTATTGCAGAGTGGTTGCAAATCACCTCAAAGTCTTCATTTTCAACATTGCGAGCTACTTTTATTTTTCGCCCATCGATAGACTTTTTTTGACCTTTTTTATGCAGTGAAGTCAATGCTGAGCATCAAAATTGACCATTTCACTTCGTAAATATCAAAGGTTTTCAAGTTTACTCAACTTTGTCTTCTCTGCATAAAAAAGTTAAAATTAATCAGTCGATAGTCGAAAATAAAAATCTTTGAATTTCATGTGTATTGTGACATTTTTTAGTATTTTCAAACACTATGCAGTATAGGGAAATATCTTGACTTTTAATGTTCCCCTAAATGAAAGGTTGGCAGATATGGCAAACAAATGGTTAGAAGATAGGACGATGAATCATTGATGACTCTATTAGAAGGCATATACTCAGTAATGATGGCCCTCGCACACATTGTTTTACACCTCATTTTCTCACCCACGCAGAGGTGCTGGATAGTACTCCAATCATCATCAATTATCATTACCTGGAAACAAGAAGACGTTGGCTCGCGCTTCTTCTCTAGCTTTTCAGCTAGCTCCGCAAGCAAACTGTGAAAATCCATCTTCGTAAATATTGATCATTAAATGCCTCGCAGCGAAGATAGATCTAGGTTTGATGGATGACTTTGGAATTCTTCAGCTAGCATCGCATTATTGGGCCTTATTGGTGAAAATGTGTGCTCTATTCATTAGGGTGACTTGATCTTTTCTGTTAAGGTGTTACACCCCTAGGTTTGCACCCAACGTCCACATGGTTGCAGTAACTTAAAATCGGAAAAATCCCACTCACCCTAACTATTCATCAATGCAATGTGAAAATATCTTGTTGCACCTTTGCTGAACAGTGAACATGGCTTGAACAAAGGTGTAATTTGGGTGGAGCCCACTGATCATCCAGACATTGACACCTCTCGTTATTTTGGCGAGCAAGAAGGGAAAAAGGAAGTCATGTGTGATATTATCATGTGAACAACACAAACCAGAATCTTGTTTGTAGCAACAGTAGTGATTTCGACGAAGAAACAACGGCAGCAAAACTCATAATGAAAGAATGAAGCTCCATCTAGATGAAAAAATTCCATTGGAACAGCAAAGTGACCACACACTTCGAAACAATCTGTGAACACTAACACAGATATCACACCTGCTAATCATTTTGTGGCCAACAACAATCTTTTCAGTAATGAAAGTGAACATTTTTTTTTACTATTTAGTAGGAAATTGAAAATTCTAATGTCAGAAAAAATAGATCCATGATGAAAGTCAATTTATCATCAAATTCGTGCATACAGATGCACTAAATCAAACGGCTCCTTATGTGAAAATGAGGCGAAAACTGCATTAATGCATTGAAGCTATTTTCACTACTACTACTGCTATCATCATCTGCAGTTTCAAAGTCACTTTAGGCAGCTTATAGAAGGGAAGCAGCACAACCAGAAGTTGTTTTACTATGTGCTCTCATGCTGTGTAGAAATCACAACGTTGAAAAATTATAAAAAGTCTCACTTTACTACATTTACAAAAATCATCATTTAAAAAAAAAAATCGAAAAAAAAAAGAACAATTTAAATTAAGGGAAATAAAGAGACATTTTTGCTGATTTTCAAACACTGTGAGTTCTTTGGAATAAGACTTTGAAAAGTGGCGATGACAGGAAAGACGTTATGTTTCAGAGCAAAAAATCAAAGAACTAAAAGGAAACAACTCTTCTTCATCTTCGTTTCTCCAACTTCTGCTTCTCAGCCTCCTACTAGTGATAATTGCTTCAGCCAAACTCTAAAATTATGTGACTTTTAGCGGTGCTGAAAGGAAACTAATTGCACATGTCTTTTCCAACGAAAATAATGATCACTGAGCTCAACAGTTGAGAGCTTATACTGAATTAGCAATTAATGCATTTCAACCGAAATAAAACCGTGAATTTATAGCACTATCTAGCAAACGACTTTAATTGCCCTTTGAATGAAAGCTAGCTCCATAATCACAGTGTTTGAAAATCATTAAAAAAGTCTTATTTAGATCTATTCTATTTGTTTCAATATGTATTGTCACACTTTGAAAGGTTGTCACACTTTGAAAGGTACCTATGTCAAAGTAAGGATGGTTGTTAGGTAATAAAATTAGCTCGCTTCGCTCGCAATGTAGAAAATGTGAGACTTTTATAGTGATTTTCAAACACTTTGACTAGAACTCCAAAAGATGGGAAGTTTTAAGGTCACTTTTGAACCCTAACCAAAAAGATTGTTGTAACCGTTTTCTCTGCTGTGCTGATGTGGCATGACGAATGTTGATCTCTTTGTTACAATAGAGGCCATGATTGCACTGATTATTTAGCACGTTCAAATTTGGGGCATATGCTTTCATGACAATCGTAACGAAAGGCAAAATGATGACTTTCACCCTAGAAGCACTTCATTATTCTGATCGATTTCATATTAACATCATCATCGTCATCGTCTAATCAGGATATACAGAGCGTGGTTCCCACCACCACCAAATAATAATCTAACCCAACAACTCTCTTTGAAGTGCGAAACGAATCTACCCTTTTTACTGTGTTGCCATGAAAGCTAAGCTGTCGAGGATACATGATAAAGTGTCTCTTTGTCAACTCCTCATAAACCACGGATTGCAATAAGCATCATAATGATCCTAAGTTAGTAGGGTGACTTAAGTTTTACAGACCTAGCTGTAAAAATCAACTCACCCTAATGCTTTAAAATCAACTCACCCTAATATTTGAAAATCGAGTTAACCTAATATTAGAAAATAAAATCCTCCTAATGCTTGAAAATCGAGTCACCCTAATGCTTTGAAATCAAGTCACCCTATTCCTAATACTTAGAAGAAGGGTTGTTCAGCTTGAGCTATTCTTTTAATTGCTAACATAGAGTATAGTCTATGCAAAAATAAAGCTACTATTTTAAAATGTAGAATCGTGATGACCTTTATGTTCTTTTTCTCTAAAGCATTTCCTCATAAAAATGCAAATAAGTGAAAAAAAGTGTCCATGAGAAGTGTTCAAAATGCTTTGAACTGAAAATGGCCTTGCTCTAGCTAAAACAGGAGCTATTAGAGCGGCAGCTAGGCCGACTTTGCAGTTAACAGTTCTACCCTATCTCAAGCCATAAACAAGCTAATCAATCTCGTCAAGTTTGGCCGTCAAAATTGCCAGTGCAAAAATGCCAGTTAGGGCATCACGAGATCATGAGTAATTCCAGGAGCATCAGCAGCAGGCAAACAAAAACAATTTTTTCATGGGGTTTCCACTCTAAAAATGTGTGATTGCATGAAATGTCGTTATCCTCCTGCCTGACTGTTTTTTTAGTTGGGTTCAGACTGCAGTTTCAAGATGGCCGCCGCGGTCTAACATCAGCAGGGTGGCAATTTGCGAATTGGTCATGCCTCTCAGAGACCGCAGAACTTAGTACTGCTGCAACTCAAAGAGCCTAAGCGGCATCTATCCCATGGAATTTCGGGCCTTTTAAAGACACTAAAGCAGCCCCAGTCAGAATGGAAAATTGCAATTTGCAGAAAGATTGCCGCGTGAAAACTACACTCATCATTTTTACTCGGAAATTCTTTCCAAAGTGTTTAGAAATCAGCTTTAAAAAGTCTCATTTTTAGGATATTGCGAGCGAAGCGAGATTGGTTTTAATTTTCAATCAAATATGTATGAATTTTTGCACCAAAAATCCCAATGAAATTCTTGATTTTTTTAGTGATAGAAAAAAAATATTTTTCAAGTGAGACATTTTTGCTGATTTTCAAACACTGTGTAAATATCTTTTATCTGATTGGCTGATAAGGGGGAAAGTAAAATAAAGAAACAAAGTATGTTGAAAATCAAGTTTATTCGGATCTGCTGTCGTAATGAAAAACTGGGTCTGACATATTGTTGCATGAAACTTGACGAACTTGAATTTACGGCTTCATTTGATGCACTTGTTGGACAACTGATTTATGACCAATTCGGTCCCTTTTTGGCTCGTCTACTCTGGATTTTTTCCATATTTCTGACAACTGTAGTAGTAAGAAGCCCTAAACTACAGAGCTTAATTTGCATGTGGGAAATTGGACCTTGTTGGAACAGTCTAACAACAGATGGTAGTTGCTTCTAAAAATTTGGAGAATACTCAGTGAGATAGGAGACTCACATTGTTTGAAAATCACTCAAAAATATCTCATCAAATTTCCCAACCCCCAAAAATGTCTCACTTAGAAAGGTTTGTCACACTAATAAAGGTATGTCAAATTAAGAAAGTTATGTCAAAATAAGGATGGTTAGTTAGGTAATAAACGTAGCTCGCTTTGCTCGCTATTGAAAACTGAGACTTTTTGGGGTGATTTTCCAACATTGTGAGACCACCTATGCTACTACCTCTTTTTCGGATGTAGCAGCCGACTAATTACGCATTTTTGGTCGCCAAATTCGCCACGGATTTGCAACACATCTCTCGATATTAATGAGCGGTTTTCATGGAAGAAGCAGTAACCTGCTGAGTATGCACAGTGGGCCATCAAAACTACTTGAACACTTGAATTATGGGCTAGCATCATCATGGACAACATCAAGACATTCATCAATTTTCCCATTCTTTTCTTTATAAAAGAGCCAACAACAGTGTAAAAATAGTGTTTGCAAAATCGTTAAAATATAACAGGATTAGGTACTTGAAAAAACTGATCAGACTGGAACAATTATTAAATGAAATATATCATATTAAAAACTTTAATGACACTCATTGTTCAAGTGTCTAATGTACTGGGGAAAATGTCGTTGAAGAACATAAAGACATCGAAAATGAGTTGCATGTCTGTTTCTAAACTAGATTTTTGTCATGAGTAACTTTTGCTAGAAAGAAACATTGACACACGAAAGCTAGTGAAAAAAAGGCAGCAAAATTCGTCAGACTTTTCCACGACAAAATGATTTCCGTTGGTTGTTGTAAAAAAAGAGTTGCAACAGCAGCCCACTGTGCACATGCCTTCCCCCATATTTAACAAGCTTTGCTGCTGGTTGGCTTGAGAGGGGGAGCCAATGACATTGTTTGTATTTGCATAAATTCCCAGCACTACTCCCAATCTCCGCCATACTTTTACGAGACAAGCACCTTAGTGGAGTTGAACAGAAAGGTAAAAAACGGCGTTTTCTTCTGATGATATCCAGTGACAAGCTCATGACAGACAAGATCCAGGATCATCTTGAACATATGTGCATCTCTAGCTCAGTATCTTCATTTCATGAAGCACTGAAGTTGCTGTCAGAAAGGAACTGAAACATTTGAGCAGCCATCATCATGATGCAGACAGCAATGACAAGAAAACGTTTACTACTTGACCTTAAAAAAGGGGGAATCATGTCAAAAAGCCTTCATCAGAATCACAGTGTTTGAAAATCACTTTAAAAGTCTCATTTTTGTAACATTGCGAGCGAAGCGAGCTTCCTTTACTAGCTCACTAACCATTAATGTGACATACCATTCTTAGTTTGACAAAACTTTCTAAGTGTGAAAAACCTCCAAAATAATGACATGTGTCAGCCCTCTGATGTGTTGAAAAAACTTGTTTGCTGATATTTTAGTAGAGATGATTTACTTTATTACATCTCTAATATTTGGAGAAAATGGGACTGATACAATCATCAAGTTTTGTTCTAGCACAACTTTTTTGACAAAGATGTGAAGTCTTCAATCAACAATTTCCTGGCGCAAAAAGTGTAACTAGAATGCTTTGACAGATTGGCTCAAATATCTGCTACTGATTGTAACCTCTAGTCTCTTGAATCCAGTTTCCTTTTTGTGAAACTTTGCCGGCGATAAGCTCAGTTGCAGTAGTAGTCTTCAATGCAATATTGCCAAAAATGATCGTGATGAATGCAAAAAAAAAAGTTCCATTTTGCTAGTCATGATCATTCCAAGTATGATTATCCACAGGGAATTATTATTAGCGAAACTAGAAACCCTAAAAATAGAGACCCCAAAAAATTAACAAGAAATTACTTAGAAAAAAATTGAGTGCACTTCAGTTGAATTTTCGCGTCAAAAACTGTCAAAATGAAAGGTTACTTTTTGCAAATAGACGTAGCTCGCTTCGCTCGCAAAATGAATCGTTTAAAGTGATTCTGAGCTACCAACTGGAAGCTCAACAGCAGCTGTCAAGCCTACATGCAAAATTTTTGCATAATTGCTTGCTCCTTTTTTAACCCCTCTTCTTTTGAATTGCTGTCAATCATAGTAGCGCTTTTGCTTTAGCTCTCGGCTGCTCTGGCAACGCTGCAAAAAAAGAGTGCTGGTAATAGTAGTGTAGCCAGCAGTAGCTAAACCTGCTGGTCTCTCGACCACTATACCAGTGAATATTGAAACTGACACCAAGAAAAGGAGAGGGCTTAAATATCGGCTGGAAATTGGCATCACGTTTGTGTCACAAGACGTCAACTTTGTGCGGACACAATCGTTTTCCACTCAATTTACTCCCTTAGTGTAAAAAACATCGGAAAAATGGCCTTCGCAGCGCTTCTTTGAAGTCTTGAAAGAAAGAGGAGACATGCAATCTTGACCGGATATTTGGACATCTATTTATTTCTTAGGAAAAAACCAAGGGAAAACAATTGTTAGTCTCTATTTTTAGGGTCTCTAAAGAAAAAAAAATAGCCAACTTTCTAAACAATTTGCTAGCTCGGCCCTTCGGGCCTCGTCCGCTCCACTCTAGAATGAATTTAGCTGTTGTGTGTGAAGCAGGGAAACAATTCTTCTCTCTTTTTAGCACGTATTTTAGGGCCATTTCCTGTAGTAGTCAAAATCCAGCTAGCTAAAAATTGATGGCTACTCTATGGAGTCTCTACTGACAGGGTTGAAAATACCATGACATGTTGCAAAGTGGCCAAGGTTGCTTTGCTAGCTTTAGTAACAGTTGCAAATAGATATGATGGCCAAAAACAAGAAAGCTAATTTCCCCCTGCCTGCTGCTTGCTTGCAGCCTCGAGACTCAGCTACTCGACTCTCTGTCAACACTGAAAAGTTTTAATCGACAACGTCTAGTTTGTCCCCACCTACTTGGCCAACTGTAAACGCTTAGACCAAACAATACTGTAGCTAAAATGGCGCTAGCTGGCGCTGCAGCAAAGGAGGAGGCCAACTTAGCAGATTTTTTTCAGTAGTGGTGGTCTTGCTAACAAAAATAGCGTGTGCTAATGACATAAAGTAGTTAGTAGCGACAACCAGTCATCGGTTGCTGATGACGAATAAAAAGTGCTTTCTAATACAAAAGAACGGATACTCTCAATGCAAACAAGGTTGTGAAATCGATGAATCTGTAGGGGGACGTACATACTTGTACCCACCCACCTTTTACTTCTATCCTCTACTAACTAAAAAGAATATGTCTCTACAGTGTTTTAAAATTACCAAAATTGTCTCATGTAATTTTTGTGGCGTGAAAATTCAAATTTTTATTTTTTTTTTGAAAATTAACGTGTATTTTTCAACAATTTTAAATCTATTTTCCCAGCAAAAATGAACCGTAGTCATCATATCATTAGTAGGAGGGACATAAATCAAGTCAAGTTTCGTGATAAGTTATTGATCTGCTAAAAACCAACATGAACGCTACTGCTGCCATTCAATCAGCGTTGTCATGAATTTTTGTAGTAGCACACCAACTACTATACTAATGAAGTCACTTTGACATCCAGTCCTGTCAAAAAGTGGCAAACTCCATTTACAATTGGTGAAAATATGGAGCAGGGCACTGCCCACAAATTGTAAACTGTATCATTATTGTATTACAGCACACATATTGCCCAGCTAGCAAAAAAAAAGATGAAAACACATGTGGGTGGAGTGAACTATTAGTTGGGGTTGGAATCATTTGCAAAGATAATTTTGTAGACAGCAACAAATGGACCCTTCTCCAAAGCCACGCCAAGATCTAGTTTCCCCACCAAATATTATTACTAAGAAAATTAATTTGTAATAAAGGGACTAAGGTTGCTAAATGCATTAACGATGATGAAAGTTTGTGAAAAGTCATGGACCACTTTT
The DNA here is from genome assembly GCA_900157175.1 of Oithona nana. Classification (NCBI taxonomy): domain Eukaryota; kingdom Metazoa; phylum Arthropoda; class Copepoda; order Cyclopoida; family Oithonidae; genus Oithona; species Oithona nana. The sequence goes on from LT727937.1 coordinate 239,306, forward strand.
TGAAACACATTAATTACCGGTTTTGCATTTTTCGACTTGAGGTAATTAGATCGTCTAGTGTAAATTTGAGTGACGGTAAATATCCGGTGGGGAAGAAGTTTTGAAAAGTTGCTTTTAATAGCACTGAGCTAAGACTTTAGAACTAAGGCAAGTGTTTGACTTGAACTGCTCGTTTTGATGGGGGCGGACAATGAGGGGTCGACTTTTGGAGAGCTCTCCAAATTGGTGAGCGATAATTTATCAGGCCGTAATTCAGACATGCCTGTCACTCTCTAAAGGCATAATTTGTCAGAGGCAAATATTATTTAAACCACTCACAGTGTGCAAAAATCATTCAAAAATGTCTCATTTGAGACAATTTTCAAGTTTACCTCAATTTAAAATATTTTCGACCCAAAAATCATAATTCTAATAAGACCAGTTTTGGCACGAAAATTCATACTTTTCTATACATTTTTTAAACACTGTGCACTTGATTTCTTTAAATCATTTTAGTGCCAAGTTTACGTCACCAAAAGTTGAAAAATAGTATGCATTGGAATAATAGTAGAGTCTAAAGGCTCAATAATTTCATACACGCGAAAGTGTCACGATTTGGCTAAAGGGGATTGAACTCTTTTCATTGAGTAAACATAGACCTGTCAATAAAGCCATTTTCTGATAGAATATCTACCATATAAAAACCGAAGGAGTCATACTTGGTATGGACTATACTTAGAAGTCAACTCTTTCAGAAAGCTTGTCCCTTTTTTTGTAATTTGTAATTTTTTGCCAAAAAAGTATCCTCTTCTTGTTTTTTGCAGCAATTTATGGTCACCCTATCTCTGCTATGCAACTGCCGTGACATTAGCGTTGACATTAATTACCAAGTAAGCGAGTAAAAAAAAAGTTTACAATTTTGCATACAAAAGAGGAAGATTATTTCTCTACTAATTTAACAGTGTTTGAAAATCACACAAAATTGTCTCTTGAGTTTTCACGCCCAAAAAAGCTAAATAGTAAATATTGCATTCTTACTTCAAGTTGGAACCCTAATTCCCCCATTTTCCCCCCGAAAAGTTTATTTTTGGCAAGAAAAGTTTCAAACTGATTGTTATAAAAATGAGACCTTTTTCAAACGCTGTGATTAGTAGTAAATCCTGGCTAGTAGTACTCATCAAGTGCATAAAAGATATCATGTTTCAAACAAGAGTGACATGTAATATCTGATTTGTAGTGTAGGAGAGAAGCGAGTTTCCATGGCTGCGGCAGATTCAGTGGCATAACTACTGTAGAAGCAAACGCAACTGAAGAGAAATATGGTCTCATTATGTTTCTGTGGTTTGCTGCAGCCTCTGCCAATTAACGTCAAACAAGGCCCACATTGTGCAAAGTTCCCACAAAATGGCGTCTTTGACGAGTTTTTTACTAATTGGTGGAAAATGCTTGGCTACACTAGAGAGTCAGAGTAGACTGACTACTGCATATGTATTTAATTTTGACGAAATGCTCCAATGCTCAAAGAGCTTTTCACCGACTGACAGTAGACCACAAAATATTCAACAGACGAATTGCCGCCATATCCTCAATTCTAGCGTGGCTTACGGCCATAAAATTGTCGTGGAGATACTGTTTTTTAACTGTAGAGCACCTCCGCCGCAATCATAAAGCAAAAATGACAAAACGGGTAAACAAACAAAAATTGGAATTTTACGAGCACAAAAAAAACACGACTTCACTCTGCTGCAAAATCAAAATTATGAGAGTTCAAGCTCGTAAAACTTTCTACATACAAACTTTGAAAAATGAATTCTAATAGTAAAGAACTTTATGTGTATGTATGTCTATTTTCAAAACCAATTCATTTGAAATTTTGCATGCAAAATTAAAATCAATAATGTTTAATAAAAAAACAGAGGAGACACAATTATCATCATTTGACAATTTTTTCCCCTCTAATAGTATCTATTTTCAAAACCAATTCATTTGAAATTTTGCATGCAAAATCAAAATCAATAATGTTTAATAAAAAACCAGAGGAGACACAATTATCATCATTTGACAATTTTTTTCCCCTCTAATAGTGAATATTGGATCATTTTTTTGTTAGCTAGCAAGCAACCTCAGAAAAGTTGGGAGTGTTGCCGGATGTCAGTCTGTCAAAAACTGAAAAGTCACTGAACAAACACCAGTATAGCCGTACATGTTCATGCAATCTATATGTTTGACTAGAGTAGTAGCAAGGCTAATAATGATTCGGACCACAGGCAGCACCGGAAGAATATGTCTTCATGAGCGGGAGACAATATTCAATTGGGTGTCGGTGAACCGTGACCGGCATGCCGGCTCGCCCTGCTCTCTCTCCCTTAGCGGCAAACTACAAAATGGCTAATTAGTGACACTTGAAATATGAGACTTTGTTGTGATTGAAGTGGGTCCTTTGTCACATCTTCAAGACACCGCGACTACTTTAGAAGACATCAAAGGCAGTCTCAAGAAGAGGATGGGAAATGACTCATTGAACTCTTGGTCATCAACTTTCAACAGAGAATTCAGCAAAATAACTTGATGGGAAAATGAATGGATATTATCTACATTTTTTTGGCTCATAAGAAACTAATCTATCTTGTTGTAACTTTTCGTAGTTCTTATTAGTGTGACAACTTTGAAATTAGCAGTCTGATTCATGTGAAATAAATCAAGAAAAGAAACATGAAGAGGGCCTTAACAAACTTTTGCGCTGTACCTTGTTCTTCATCAAAAAAGGGGCGTCAGTAAATCACGTGATGAATGTACATAAAAAATCAAATCGCCATCAATCACTGAATTTGTATGTTGAAAGGTTATGAATTTTTTTTCCAGCCCTTGAGAAAAAAAAATCCCCCTTGGTATACGAGTCATAAAAAGTGATGGCAAAAATATCAATATTTTTTCTTTATGCGTTACTAAATAGTGCGTGCATATTTCCAAACATGCAATGCCTCATTTAAAATGTTTCAAATTTTCGGTTCTTACCTGATTTGGCTTTGAGACCCTCAAATGTTTTAGATGCCATTTGAAACAAGGCATCCAAAGGTGAAGAATCATCCTTTTTGCCACTACCACTTTTCCTATGATGATTGAAACTGGGTGTAGCTGCTCCGCCATTTGCGCTATGAGCTGCTGCTTGAACGGCAGCTTGAACGGCTGCTGCTCCGGAGGCAGCAACAATGTCCCATGGTCTCACTATAGGTTGTCCTGAAGGTGGACTATTGGGATTGATTTGATTATTTTGTTGTTTCTCCTTTTCTTTCAATTCTTTAGTTTTGTGACTTAAAATGTCATCAATTGAGAATCCTGCCACACCTCGTTTTTTAGACTTTTGATCATTTTGTTCAGTTGTCATCTCGAGTTTCTTGAAGGGCAGAAAATAATTGTTTTCTCCACCTCCTTCTCCAACTATTTTCTTGGTGAAATCGAGAGGTTTGTCATCCTCGTCATCATCTTCATTTTCAGACTCATTATTGTCACTATTTTTCCGCTTACGCAAAATTCTTAAGGCTGCCGTAGTCGACATTTCTTGCTGTTCAGCTTGTTCATCTGGAGATCCAACACTTAGTTCATCCTCAGACAAGTCTTCCTCTTCCATCTCCGACATCTCATTCTTGAGCAGTTGATTCTCACTGGTCTCACTATGTTGATGATCATTGATCAAGTCATTTGACTCATTGTCATTGATTAATTTGGACTCATTGCTTGAATTTGCAGTCTTGTTAACAGTGGCCATGTTGTTACTCAAGACTGAACACATCTTTCCGCTATGGCCTCATTGATGGGACTGCTAAAGACTTGAACACCCATCGCGAAAGAGCGTTGGACAACTTGTCCGCTTTATTATTGTGCTTAAGCGCTGCATCTCGGGAGTTGCGGCGTTGCCACTCATTGGTGGAAAGGTGGCGGCGACGGCGGAGCCAATAGCCGTTCAACAGCTTTTATGAGGTTCTCGAGCTCACGATTTTCAATTACTCCATTGTTGTTGTCTAACCCTTTATCAGCAGATCTTTTTCTTCAGCTGTGCAGCTTGGAAGTCAGAGCATGACAGGCTCTGACACTTGTTATGCTTCTGATTAAACTGATACTTTGACGAATTAGGAGGTGTACTTGTTCTACATCATGTTTTACATTCATAAAGGTAGAAATTATGAACCTAAAAGATTGAAAGTTTCAATTTATAAGGGCGAGATTACTTTCAACAAAATGGAAAAAATTGATGATATGGACTGATGGACAAATTGACTATATGGACAAAATTGACTAAGTGGACAATGGACAAACTTGAACAATATATACAAAAGTTGACAATCTTGGACAATGAGGATAATAGGACAAGAATTTGGACAAAGTTAGATAATTTAGACAACTAAATTGTGAAACAAGAAGAACAAGAAGAAAAGCAGAACAAGAAAAAAAATATGTAGAAGCGCTTTATGCGATGCTCGCGCTTGAATAATAGAAATAAAAAAAAATCTTACCTTATGAATGAAGTATTTTTAGTGGCTTAGAAGCTTAGACTAACAACTTTGACTTTCCATTGATTTCATGTTTGCGGCTTTGCGTACTTAGCTGCCAGCTTGTTTGTAAGAAGGTGCTTTGCACTATGGCTCTATAACTAATGGCGGAAATGACGAGAAATAGGTCCGAAGCAGTCATGGAATCCTGTAGTTTAACGACAGTAGCCACGAGATGTTATGATAGCTTAGAATAGAAACAGTAAGTACACCTACTTCTCCAGTACCTACTAAAAAGAAAACTTGTTCTCCTTAGGAAAGAGCGTGTTTGGCCCCATTATTGAAGCTCTAAATCATGCTGGACGGAAATCATGTCGTAATCCATTGTTTAGAAAAGTGGTTCCTTGTGCACTCACAAATGATCATAATTGAAGATACTTCTACTAGCCCCCCTTTTCTACTTCTAACATTATCAAAAATTGAAAAATCTTACCTCAATTTCATCTTGACCAAAAGCGTTTAATTCGAGTAGTCTCGTAACGAACAAACGTGGATAAGTCCCATTGAAGTCTTTGCTGCAATTAAAATTGAATAGTTTTAGGAACTACAAGCGTCAGTGTTAATGTCAAGACAACTTACCAATGTCAAGGCAAATCCAAAATTCGTACCGACAAAACTCAACAACTGCCACGTGTCCATTTTTGGCAACGCAATTTCCAAGAGTTGATCCATCAACTTTTGGGGGATTTTTCTCAGGCACTTGTTCAAACAAAAACTGGACAATTCGGTAATGTCCAAACTCAGCAGCTATATGTCCCATGGATTCTGGAGGATTGCATTCCCGATTGACAAGTACTTGACAATTGAGATGTGTCCACTAGCAGCCGCCTTATGCAAAGGAGTGACCCCACCAAACCTTTCAGAAACGTCTCGGACTAGATGTGCTTGTCGATGGGTCATGCCACGATCCTTATCGTCAACAGTTTTTCGAATCCATTTGGATGGCGCTATCTGAAAACGAATCTTCAATTAGTATTTGCCGAAAAAAACCTCCGAAAAATGCAGAAATATTTGGTGAAATAACTTTTACCTTATGAGAATATGCATGTCATTTGCGTTGAATAGTTAGCCTCCATGCTGACCTGCATCGCTACTACAGCTTCCAAATGGAATGTTTCGTTTTGAAACACTTTGCGAAAAGATCTGCGAAAACATCCAAGCCTAATTCCATCGGTCTTCTTCGACTCTTTATAGAAAGCACACAGAAAACGGATCCTGAAAGCAAGATATTTTTTAGTCCATTACTGGAGTTAAGCGAACTAAAGCTATTGCTGTTAATTTAGAAATTAAAAAGTATTTCTTCGCAAGATCTCATCAACCCTTTGTGGATTCTTATCTTTCAAAAACGTCTGCCTAGATAAGCTTGTCGATGGGTCATGCCACGCCCAAGATGCAATCCTTATTGTGGACAATCAAATCCATTTTAATGCCATTATCTGAAAAAGGAAAATGCAATTTGTATTTGCCGAAAAAACAAACCTATTTAAGAAAAATGCATGAATATTTATTACCTTATGAGTGTGTATGCCATTTACTTTGACTAGTAAATTCGCCTGCTGACCGGCCTCGCTACAGGTCCCAGTAGGGTATGTTTTTAGCATTCTTCCGTTTTGAAACACTTTGCGAAAACGTCCAAACCCCATTTCATCGGCCGTCCTCGACTTGACTCTAAAAAGCACTCGGAAGATGGATCCTGAAAGCACGAGATAAGTTTAAAAAATTTCTCGGAAAGTAAGAAGAATCTTATAGGAAATTTAAGTATTTCGTCTAAAGTCTTCGACTAGATCCACTTGTCGATATGTTTTTAGCACTCCTCCGTTTTGAAAATGTCCATCCAACATTCCATCGGTTTACTTCGCCTTGACTCTAAAAAGCAGACAGAAAACGGATCCTGAAAGCACGAGATAAGTTTAAAAATTTCTCGTAAAGTAAAAAGAATCCTAATAGAAATAGAAACACATTAAAATCTAACCTAACTAAATTCTAACCTAACTAAAATCTAACCTAACTAAAATCTAACCTAACTAAAATCTAACCTAACTAAAATCTAACCATGACCCTTGCCAATCAAGGGTTGTGGCACATTTGTGAACAGATTTTTGGATACCTGAATTACGAAACGGTGGAGAATTGTCGTAAAGTCTCAGAATTATGGAACGAGTCATTGGAAAGAATTGCTCTGGTCAAATTTTTACAAGAGTTTGGTGACAGAGTTGTTGTACATGTACAAAAACCATGGGAATATGAACCGGAACCGGATCCAGAGGTTAAAGTGTCATCCATTGTTGCTGAATGGAAAAAAGCAGCGAAGGAATATGGATTCCAAGCCAGCCTTGAAGATCTTCAAAAAGTCAAAGGCTCACTACAAAACCTTTTAAGAGAAAATGGCAAGTGTTGTCAATATCCTGTTCATGAAGCAGCAAAGATTGGCGCCACGAAGTTGATGGAGTTCATACTCAGAACTTCATTTGACATGGATACTAAAGATGACTCTGGAAGAACAGTTTGGCATGAGGCTTGCTACCATGGCCAAACAGAAACTGCCCAATTACTCATCCAATCTTCAAGAGACTTTGGCATTGACCTGAATGCTAAAAATAACTCTGGAAGGACAGCTTGGCATGAGGCCTGCAGATATGGCCAAACAGAAACTGCCCAATTACTTATCCAATCATCAAAAGACTTTGGCATTGACCTGAATGCTAAAGATGACAATGGACTTACAGCTTTGCATGAAGCTTGCATCGATGGCCAAACAGAAACTGTCCAATTACTCATCCAATTTTCAAAAGAATTTGGCATTGACCTGAATGCTAAAGATAACGATGGATGGACAGCTTTGCATTGGGCTTGCAACTCTGGCAGAACAGAAACTATTCAAATGATACTGAAAATTTGGAGAGAATTTAACATAGACATAAAAGCCCAAAACAATGAAGGCAAAACTGCACTTGACTTCATCGATTATCTCCAAGGTGAAATGAGGAATCAAATTAAGGAAATGTTGGAAAAGGAATATTCCCGGATTGACGTCACAGAATCTGTTCAAAGCTTTGAATAAAAATAATTAATTCTATCTAGAATTTTATCGTGAAAATTACAATTGAGAAATCAATTCTCAAATACTGAATTGTTATCAAATTCGGATTCCGGATCCGGATTTGGTGTCGTCCATGTATGTTGTGTACGTACTTATTTTTAGCTTCTGTTAATGACCTTCAATTATCTTATTACTTGGGTATGCACAATATGTCAAAAGTCGAATTTTTGTACAAAAATTTAGACGAAAACTCAAAAAAAAAACTTCTTTGAATGTTTGTATCAAACTTATATCTCTATTCTTGATTTTTAGAATCTAAAATGTTTGAAATGTTTCAATTTTCATGTTCAAAATATTGAAAAAAGCCAATTTTGACTTCGACTGGAAAAAGCCAATTTTGACCAAAATCTTCAGTTATGTTGGAACTCAAAAAATCAAACTCACTACTAAGCAAATTTTCCAGAAATTTGTATTAGGACAAAAAAAAAATGGGAGGTTTGGAATAGTGTGCGCTGTGTGATTAATTCGAAAATCAATTTAGTTACCTCCGACACACACTCTCGACACGAAGGTGGCTTTGACGGCAACACCTTCGATGTTAACAGCTTTACACATATTAGCTCCTGCTCCGTCCATCTTGTTATTGTATATCAAATGAAAGCCTAAAGAAAAGTAAGACAATCTTGTCAGGACAGTACTTCAGGGGGAACTGAAGTCAAAAATTCCTTTTTTAGGCTATAGAAAACCAATATCTTGGCATGCTTTGCTTCAATGGCACAAATAATGCTAAAGTCAATAAAAGTGAAAGGCAACTCTGACTTCCGCAATTTGACAAGTTTTTCATGAAATATTTGATAAGAACTGATGGTCTTTTAACTTTCCTGAAAAATCCTGGAAAAAAAAATCCTGAAAAAATTTCCTGAAAAAAACATGAAAAAATTTTCAATTTATAAGTGCGAGATTGATTTGGACAAAAAACTAGAAAGTACTTTTACTTATCTGTAATCCATTTTCAATATCGTAAAACCTCGTAGTTCCGGCCGCGGAAGAAGTGTTCACCGGTTTTGGATTCTACTTGTCGACCTCTGTGGCCTCATCGTGATCGAAGTAACGAATCAAGCGAATCAAAGTACGACCAAAATTGACCTGAAAAGAGCTTTACCAAAAAATAATAAACTTTGTACTCAAAAGAGAATTACAATTAATTACTGAATTACTGTAAAGATACAAACCGCAAATTAATCGTCGATGTCGAATCCGTCAAATTCTTGAAGGCCACCAAGAGCACATATGTATTGTTTCCAAAATTCCGATGACTCTAGAAGAAGAAGAAATGGTTTGTATTCACTATTTTAAACCCCTAAAAAACACGTGAAATGATAAAGAATCTAATCTAACTAAAATCTAACCTAACATAATAATAAAACTGATCGGCGAGAATGAGAAACTTGGAAGCAAGGCAACACTAGTCTCCCTAGCCCAGCCAAGTCCAACCCCAACCAGATTTGACCAAACAACAAATCAAATCCGATCGTTAAGGATTCAGAGAAGAACTCACTTCATCCAAAGATTTGAACATGCCTCCACATTTCTTTCTCGTTCACTTTTCCTTTATTTTCCAACCTAACTTGACTTACCTAATTATTATCTAACCTGACCTAACTTACCTAACCTGACGACCTAACTATAACCGTAACTAACTAAAATCTAACCTTTGGACCTTACCTAACTATTACCTAACCTAACAACTTCACCTTCCTACTTTTAACTTTCTTATCAGTTGTTCAAAAATACTTATCTAGGTGAATCCGAACCAATTTGTGCGTCTTGTTCACAATCGCCAAGTTGAACTTTCATCCGGAATTAAATGACGAGCCTGAAAGAAAAAATAAAATTGATTAAAGTGTCTGAAATGACTTTTGTGAAAATTAAATTGGATCATAAGTGCAGGCAATGATATAGGGACACAGACTTGAACATCACCATTCAAGAATTTTTTGTCCTTAACCCGCGTCTGCGTCTGTCTATTTGCTTATTTCAAAGTTGATTCTACGTCAAGCCAAAAAGAAATGCTTATGACTCCGGTAGACTTTTGTAACCTCAGCAAATCAAGGCTCGACGTGGACAATAAAACATTGCCCAAAGAAGCAACTTCAAAACAAGCAACGACCTAGAACGAAAATCCCCGAAAAACTTATCTTTTTTCGTTGAAGTCTTCATCTAGATGCCTGATCCTCCTCCTATTTTTTGATGCCGATGCGAGGTCAAGTCTTTTATCAATCGAATCGAGGGTTTAGGACTGGTTTGTCCAATTTCAAGGCAGCAATACTTTGGACTTTTGAACCTAAAACAAAACAAGAATCAGAAATTTCACAATTCTGAAATACGGATTAACCAATTTACCTATTGTCCTTTTCAATCTAAGGATTTTCCAGAAAAATTCGACACCACTGGAAAAATCAAACGTTACGGTTACGAGACTAACCTATCCCGACTCAGCGAAAAGAATGAGCTGTTGGCTAACGCCTACTCGACACCGGCGGGTAAATTGGTCAGCTCAGCTGAGCCAAAAAAGTAAAGCTGAGACATATACGCAGGCCCTCTAATCTAAGCAAATGAAGCAAAGGCGTGAGCGGCTGAGTTCCGGAATCCGCACGGGATCGATTTCCCGCCACATATTTAAAGTTTGACAACTAACAACAAGGACACTCTCGCTATTTTTCACAAATTACAATGTTTGCTACTGTCTCTTTTGGATTAACGCACCCTTCAAAAAGTGATCAATAAGTCGCTACTCGATTCATTTTGAAATCAAAAGAAAAGGCTTGACTTTTTTGGCTTTTTTTGACACCAATTGGCGGTATTTTATTGAGGTAACACAACAGCATTGTTTGGTATTTTCATTCAGTTTTGCAGACTGCGCAGCAGATTTCCCTCAATTTAAGGGAGGACTGAAAATTTGGAAAATTCTTTGAATGTTAGTCAAGCATTGAACAAGCATAGTCATGGCGTTAGAAGAGGCCACTGTGACGGTAAGCCTCAAAATTCTTTTGACAACTGTGAATCCTTCAATATTATCTTTGATTTTAGGAAGTCCAACGATTGGAAGTGTTGTGTAAGCAACTCTATGAAAGTCAAGACGCTTCGGCAAGGGCCGAGGCCGAAAAGGGTCTGGTCACCTTTCAAAATTCCCCTGACAGGTTGGTTTTTGCGTCAAATTTTTGTTTTTGTTTACCATATTTTTTCTCGTCAAATTGAAGTTGTACTTAGCCAAATAGTACAGGACCAATGTATTTTGACGAACTTTTATGTATTTTTTTTTCAGCTTGAACAAATGTCAAATGCTACTGGACCGTCAGAATTCTCCATACTCACAACTTTTAGCCACCACCACCTTGACCAAACTCATATCCAGAACTGCGCAAGTTCTGTCATTACAGCAACGCATTGACATTCGCAACTATGTTTTGACCTATCTCTACAACCAACCCAAGTTGGCCCAATTTGTGATTCAAGGACTTGTCACGCTTTTCGCCCGTATCACAAACTTGGGTTGGTTTGACTCCAAAGAAGATGACTATGTGTTCAGAAATGTCATCGCTGACGTGACAAAGTTTCTTCAAGGATCTGCTGATCATTGCATGATTGGAGTCCAATTGCTATCGCAACTGACCTGTGAAATGAATCAGATAAGCGATTCAGACGCCAATCGGAGTTTGACCAAACATCGTAAAATTGCTTCCAGCTTCCGAGACACTCAACTATTTGATATTTTCCAATTGTCATGTACTCTACTCAGAACGGCACATGAGAATCGAACAAAACTTAACTTCAACGATGAGTCGCAGGTAAATTTTAAAAAAATCGTTAAATTAATTTTTTCATTTCAACTTTTTTCTCGTGAAATTGAAATGATAGTCAGCTAAACAGTAAAGAACCACTGTTTTTTGACGATTTTTTTTTCTCTTCTATTTTTCTCGTGAAATTAAAGTGAAACCAAGCGAAACTTTACATAACCACATTATTTTGACGAATTTTTCTTTCTTTTCAGCACGAACTCTTAAAGCAACTCTTGAGATTGGCTCACAATTGTTTAACATTTGATTTCATTGGAACTTCTACGGACGAGTCTTCCGATGACCTTTGTACTGTGCAAATCCCAACAAGTTGGCGACCAGCCTTCCTTGAATTCAGTACACTTCAGCTCTTTTTCGACCTCTATTCAGCCTTACCAGCCACTCTAAGTTCACTCAGCTTATCTTGTCTGGTCCAAATAGCTTCAGTCCGTCGATCTTTATTCAATAACGCAGAGCGAGGGAAGTTTCTCAACCAATTGGTGTCTGGTGTCCGGGATATCCTGCAAAATCCCTCCGGATTGACTGATCCCAATAATTATCACGAATTTTGTCGCCTATTAGCTCGTCTCAAGTCCAATTACCAACTTGGTGAACTTGTCATGGTTGACCAGTATCCGGAATCCATTCAGTTAATGGCCAAGTTCACCGTAGAATCTTTGCAAATGTGGCAATTCGGACCCAATTCGATCCACTATTTACTGAGTTTGTGGCAACGTATGGTTGCATCCGTGCCTTATGTCAAAGCTACAGAACCCCACTTACTAGAAACCTACACTCCAGAAGTGACTCAAGCATACATCCGGTCAAGATTGGAAAGTGTGGCTGTGGTCATCAGTGATGGTCTTGAGGATCCTTTGGATGACGTTGGGATGGTAACGCAACAATTGGACCAAATCTCAGTCATTGGTCGGTGTGAATATGCCAAGACTTGTCAACTCCTAGTCCAACTCTTTGACCAAGCTGCTCAAGCTTACCAAGAAATGATAACTAATATGAACACGTCTAAGATTGAAGCTACTATTCAAGAAGGCAGGTTGACTTGGCTTGTCTACATCATTGGTGCTGCCGTTGGTGGACGAGTCTCTTTTAACAGGTGAAAAAACTTGAAACACATTGTTTAAAAATTACTCAAAATGTCGCATTTGAATTTTTGAATTTTAGCATTTTCCACCAATTTTTGTCCTATTAAAACTGACCTGTCTGGTAACACTGTTTGACCGCAAGCTTCAGGTTTTCAAAAACTCGCCAAAATGGACCATTTTTGGCATTTTTAATTAACTTTTGTCCACTCAAAATGTAAACGTAGCTCGCTTCGCTCGCAATGTTGAATGAGACTTTTTCTGTGATTTTCAAACAACTTGCCGATGTTGAGCTAATTTTTGATTTTTTTCAGCAATGATGAACATGACGCCATGGATGGAGAACTAGTCTGTCGGGTTTTACAGCTCATGAACCTTACGGATGCCCGACTCTCTCAGGGTGGCTGTGAAAAGCTGGAGTTAGCTCTACTCAGTTTCTTTGAGCAGTTCCGTAAGATTTATGTGGGGGATCAGGTGCAAAAGACCTCCAAAGTCTATCGAAGGCTGTCAGAAGTGTTGGGCTTGAACGATGAAAGCATGGTCTTGAGCGTCATCATCCGGAAAATCATCACCAATTTGAAGTATTGGGGCGGATCAGAAACAATCATTTCCAAGACTTTGCAACTCCTCAGTGATCTCAGTGTGGGCTATGGAACCGTCCGGAAACTGGTCAAGCTGGACGAAGTCGGATTTTTGTTGTCGCATCACACAGCTGAACATTACCCCTTTTTGGGGGTGGGTGTATCGGTGACGGAGATGCGATGCCGGTCGATGTTTTACACATCTTTGGGACGTTTACTCATGGTGGATTTGGGCGAAGATGAGGAGAAATTCGATGCTTTCATGGCTCCTTTAACACAAGCCTTTGAAAATCTCGGAAGTGTTTTGCTCAATACCAACAACAGGTAAAAAATTCATCAAAGTTTGTTTACATCCTAATCCCAATCCATTTTGACGAATTTTTAAACAAAACTTTCAATGTTTTATTTTGATGTATTTATCAAAAAATTCGTGAAACTTTGTTTACTTTTAAGCAACAAAGTGCAGTTCCCCAGTCGTTTTGACGAATTTTTTGACAAAAATTTCAAAGTTGTAATTTTGATTAATTTATCAAATAAGAACTTATTAACGCCCTCTAGTGGCAATTTTGAGCTTGATTTCTTTTCTTCTTTACAGCAATTGCAATACCGAAGAAGTTCGCAAAACTGTTATCGGGCTGGCCCGAGATCTTCGCGGAATCGCTTTTGCATTCAATACCAAAACGTCTTACATGATGCTTTTCGACTGGATTTACCCAGCTTACACACCTGTCTTGCAACGTGCCATAGAGATCTGGTACCAAGATCCCCAAGTCACTACCCCAGTCTTGAAGCTTTTTGCTGAGTTGGTTCAAAATCGATCCCAAAGGTTGCAATTTGACGTGTCTTCGCCCAATGGAATTCTACTTTTTAGAGAGGCCTCAAAAATCATTTGCACATACGGTAAATTATTCATGAAGGCTACAAACTTTGCCCTTCTTTAGACGAACTACGTGGAAGACTTTGACTCTAGACCTGAGAGAGAATGACAAAGTTTTTGATGAAAAGAAGTCCGGAATTTTCATAGTGTTTGAAAATCGCTAAAATGTGTCTTATTTTTACAACATTGCGTAAAAACTTTAAATCAGACATTTTTGACGAATTTCAAATACTACCTAAGTGAAAGTACTAAAATTAATTTTCTTCTTTTTTTCAGGGAGTCGAATATTAGGCGTTACTGTAACCAAAGAGCAAATGTATCCCATGAAATTGAAAGGGATCAGCATTTGTTTCTCCATGCTCAAGGCTGCCTTATGTGGTTCTTATGTCAACTTTGGAGTCTTTCGATTGTATGGAGACGATGCTTTGGATAACGCTCTCAATTCCTTTGTCAAACTGTTGCTTTCGATTCCACAGTCAGATTTATTGGTAGGTTTTAGATGGGGAAAACAAACAAACAAACAAAATTCTTTACGATTTTTATATTTTTTTCCTTGTTGTCACCAAAATTTTTTTTTCCTGACCATAATTTTAAAATTAATATTTTTTAGGATTATCCTAAACTGTCTCAGACCTACTACGTGCTTTTGGAATGTCTGGCTCAAGACCACATGAGCTTTCTTGCCACAATGGAACCCCAAGTTTTCATGTACATTCTGTCATCAATCTCGGAAGGGCTAACTGCCCTAGGTGGGAACCTCAATTATTTTACAGGTGCCTCACACAAAAGCTGTTTGGTTTTTTTCTTTGTATACACCTTTAAAAACCAATTTTTGTTTGCTACTACTCAGACTCTAACCTTTTTGTTTTTTAATGTCTATGTTTTTAATTCATGGCATGCTAAATGATCATCAATATTGGGTCTGTTTTTCCATTTCAGTTTTTGTGTTGTAGATACCTGTTTTTAGTTTAATTATTCGTATTGTTAATTAATCTAACAATATGATTTTCACAGTGTTTGAAATTAACTTGAAAATGTCTCATTTTTCTACATTGTATATTTGAAAAACAAATGAGACTTTTTTGGGTGACTTTCAAACATTGTAAATGTGATTTTGTTGCAACTTCTCAAAAGATTGCAACAAAGTCAGATAATACACTGTTATGCTAATTTGGTATTCGATGCATTACAGATACAATGGTTTGCACTGGATGTTGTGCTACTCTGGATCACATTGTCACCCACCTTTTCAAGCAGATGTCAATGAAAGGTAAAATGCAGTTTTGAAAATCACGAGATGCCTGATATGCTTTGCTTCTTCGCCATCGCGCATCGTTTCTTACAACCACAGTGGTTAAGAAAATAGTCAAAAAAGTCTCATTTGATTTTGTTTTGCCAGAAATGATTTATTTGATTTTTGCTACGTTTGTCAGCTGTTTATTTTCATATTTAGTTGTAATTCAGCTATTTGTTTACATAGTTAGAATTGTAATTCAGCTGTTTGTTTACATATATGTAACAGCTTAGTGATACTTTTGAAAGTGTTTTTCAAACACTGTGTCCAACCAAACTTTTGTTAAAGTTTTGCTGTGTGAAGCTGCGATGCGATGCTCCGTTCTGTAGAAGAAGTTTAGGTCACATTTTATCCCAGCGTAAAATGCATTTGAAAATGGCTTTTCAAGTCCAAAAGTTTCTTGTTTGTTGCTCCCTCACAACCTCTTCCTTGGCCAGGAAAGTCAAAGTTATTTACAGACTAGGGAACAAAAAAAGGAAGAGACAAAACTCACTAGGGAGGTTAAAGGTCCATTGCTTGCTTGAAATGGTCTTGGAATATTAAAACGACTTTCTACTCGCCAAAAAAAGGCAGAAAAGGGCAAAGTTTCTTGTGAAAATTCCTAAAATGCCTAAAATGCGAAAAACATGCCAGCAACTACACAGTGTTTAAAGATCACACAAAAAGTCTCATTTTTCAAATGTTTTTTGTTTTTTTTTCGAAAATTCAGAATTTGAAAAATTCGAAAATAGAAAAATTCGTTGAAAAATGAGACTCTTTTGAGTGATTTTTAACCACTATGGAAAGGGTAAATAATTGGTTTTTATTTCTTTGCAGCCGGAAAAGTGCGTCGAGGACAAACGATGCCGGAGAACGATGCCTTAGTTCAAGTGGTCAAAATGCATCCAGAAATTCTTCAACAAATGTTGTCCACCGTCTTGAACATTATTATGTTTGAAGATTGTCGCAATCAGTGGTCAATGTCACGGCCTTTATTGGGATTGATTCTCCTCAACGAAGACTATTTCCAAAGCCTCAGAGATCAGGTAAAAAGAATAATAGAATTCACTGTGGTTGAAAAAAGTCTCATTTAAAACATTTTAACAATTTTCACGCCAAAAATCTGTATGTGAGAATTGAGCTATTTTTGGCGCGAAAATTCAAGTATTCGAAAGTAAAATATTTTTGCCATAAAAATTCATGAGACATTTTTGGGTGATTTTTGTCCTCTTTTATGCGCATATTTTGATGGATTTTTCCTTAGATAATTCAATCTCAGCCTGCGTCCAAGCAATCCAGCATGGCCACGTGGTTCAAGAACCTGATGGAAGGTGTTGAGAGGAACCTTTTGACCAAGAACAGAGATAAGTTTACGCAGAATTTGTCAGTATTTCGGCGGGACATCAACGATTCTCTAAAGGGTCCTAACGTCACCACCACTACCGTAAATGACATGATGACTTCCTAGAAAAAAAAGAACGAACGAAATAATTGGAGAGGATTTATTTGCCACAACTTATGAATCATTGGCTGTGATAAAACTCTTTAATTCAAAAGCACGATGATCATCACTATCTACTATTTTCAAGTGTAAATACAAACTTTCTTGAAAGACTAAAACTTCAGTGTTTTAAAAATCATTTCAAAGCACAAAACTATAATACAAACGTGATTTGAACTATTTTTATCGCTAAAATTCAAGGCTTGAATAATTGAGATGCAAGTGTGGATGATTTTTGGAGCATTTGCCTTGATTCTTCTGGCAAAACAATTTCAATTTCCCATTTCTTGGATTCTTTGTTCCACTTGAGATTTGGATAACTGCTTTCAAAGCAACGAATACAATCTTTTGCTTCATATCTGATGCTTTAATGATGCTTTAGCTCTTGTGATGACCTTACTTTCAGCTGTGTATGCAATACAACATTTCAAGCAAATTGGAGACAACTATATCATGCTTTGAACTTCCATGCCAGATTGTGCAGCATTGGGGCCTGCTACAAGTTTAGATTTTCCTTTGCGCTAAA
>LT727937.1:260277-306049 GCA_900157175.1 Oithona nana
GGAAGGTATGTCAAACTAAGAAAGGTATGTCAAACTAAGAAAGGTATGTCAAACTAAGAAGGGTATGTCAAACTAAGGAAGGTTAGTTATGTAATAAAAGTAGCTCGCTTCGCTCGCAATGTTGTAAAATGATACTTTTTGAGTGGTTTTCAACCACTGTGTGAGATGCATTTCTATAGTATGTCTAAGGCTTGAAGCATATTTTTTCACTCACTCTTTGGCAAGCTTCGACGAATTCTTCGATAGTGACGACACCGTCACGATTTGTATCCAAGCGTGAAAATATATCATCCACGTGCGCTTCGACTTCCTCTTGTCGCATCTGAAATACATGAGAAAGATGAAGATGATGCGCGATGTTGGATATGACGATTGCATCTGGCAATCAATAAAACTATAATTCAATAAATGGTCCTAACAGTTCATGTCTTAGGGTACTACCTTCGCTCGTGAAATACTTTCTACCCAATTTCACAACGTTGAAAAATCTTCAAAAATCTCTCATTTCAATTTTCCCTCCAAAAATGTTGTCAAATGAGACTTTTTGAAGTGATTTTCAAACTCTGTTAATTTTCTTGGTTTGGAAAGCTTCAAAAGCATGACATTGACGTTTTCCTCCATCACCGTCAGCCTTCTAAGATTGAAAAGACTACTTAGTATGGTTATTGATGATTGTCAGCAGTCAATAACATTAGAAAAGTACATATTGACCATGGGAAAAAGGTCCGATTAGGGTGACCCGAATTTTTCGCACAAAGCTTCGCTGTATGATTTACATAAATCAGGTCACCCTACTTTACTAAATCAGTTAAAATCGAACATTTATCAGTGACCATTTGAGGATGCAATATAAATTTGAGAGCTATAGCTGACAAAACTGAGTCACCCTACTATATCTATACACAAAAGACTTACCAATGGGCTGGCATGGAGTCCCATTAATTCGTGTACTGCAACCATGACATTCAATACTTCCTGTTTGGTAATGTATCCGTCTTTATTCAGGTCGTAAAGGGTGAAAGTCCATTTCAATTTCTCGTAGGTTGTACCTCGTAACAGCGTAGAAAGGGAAACCAACATGTCCTAAAAGAAGGAGAAAATTCCTTTATGGAACATTTGATGTGAGACAATAGAACGGAACGAGAACGACATCTAGGCACGGATGCATCCTTTTTATATGCAGCTTGAGGATTTTTCAGGCGGAAAAACGGAGAAGAATCCGAGCAGATGATCAGGATGCCAAAAAGGCCAAAAAGGCCCAAGTTGGGCCTTCTAGACTCTAGAGGCCGGTGGCATCACAATTTGGACAGCAATGATGGGGCAAAAAAAGCTCAGGCAGACCATAAATTGCGCAGGGGGGCAAAAAAATACTTCTTTGATTGAAAAACTTATTGATGGCTTTCTCTGCTTTCTTCCTTTCTCTCAACAGTGGTAAATATGTCTAAGATGACACAGTGTTTGAAAATATACCATAAAAGTCTCATTTTCAACATTGCGAGCGAAGCTGAGTGTGACACTGTGACATACCCTTCTAAGTGTGACAAACCTTTCTAAGTGTGACATACCTTTCTTAGTGTGACATACCTCCAAAATCATTACATTTTAAAATACAAATTCGAGACAGTTGTTGGAAATTTTCAAACACTGTGTTGTTGCACAACTTTTTGTCCAGCATTTTGTGTGGTTGTGAGCTAATGAGCTCTTCTAGTTGATGATGATATCATAGTGTCTTGAATGCAGGCTAGAAGGGGCTTCACAAAAAATGAAGGGCGCTTCTAAATGAAGCCTGAAATTGCATGCATCCTTTCGTTCTTTTCCTCTGGTAGCAGCTAAAATAAGTGGGGTAACTTTTATAGGGAAGCTGTCTTTTAGGTAATAGAAGAGAGCAGAGCTGAGAAGATTCCTTTCCTTTGCTGGTAGACCCAGTGCAATATTGACATCAAGGCAAGGCACACAATAACGTGGTATGTGCATAAAACTGTCAGTTGTAAACTTGCCCCGGAGATACCCACAGAAAAAGACCGCTAGATGCCGCAAATACAAAATAGTATGTAATACCTTTTGCCTGGAAAACCAAGGCTTGTGAAATAATGGTGAAATTCTGTGGCAAATGCAGTTCATTGCATTGCCATTTATCTCTCTTCATGGGGTTTGAAAATCATCAAAAAATGTCTCATTATATTTGAACTTCCATTTCTTCTTTAATGTCACACCTTCAAAGGTATGTCACACTTTTAAAGGTATGTAAAACTTAAAAAGGTATGTCAAAGTAAGCAAGGTATTTTAGGTACTAAACCTACTTACCTCGCTTTGCTCGCAACCTTACGAAAATGAGTCTTTTTGAGGGATTTTCAGACACTATGGAATTTGCAACTGGCGCACACCGGCACACCCCAAAGTCTCGAAGGAGCTCGAATTCGCGCGCGATACTCAACTCTAATCATGGTGGCGATAATTACAGCTTTTTGGCAACAAAGACCATGATGTCGTTGGTTTGCACTACCAACGTTTTACAGCAAAAGATGAGGTCATAAATTTTCATTAAGGAAAGAATGTAATAGCATTACAGGAAGAAAGCAGAAGAAGTAAGGAAAGCAAGCAGGAGTCAGAACTTAGATTACAAAAAAAGGCACTTACCCTGAAACTAATGGCTCCATTTCTATTTGCGTCAAAAGCTTTGAATACGTGATGGGCGTACAATGCAGCGTCTGTAAGCAGCAAAAAGTAACCATTTTATAGAGTAGTATTTTTAAGTAGATGCCTGAAGTAATGATTGTAAAAGAACACATTTTTCATTACAGAATTGATATACATTAGTTTAGATTATTGTACAAAAAAGAAGACTGAAAAAAAAGCCACTTTTGGTTTTCAAAGGTTATTCTCAAAATAGAAGCTGTAAGAAATGTAGTCAGGTCCTTTGCTTTCAAGATGTGTAAATGTAATATTGGCTATTTTCCCTGGTAAGTCTATTGTGTTACTTACTTCCATGAGGGAAGAATTTCCCATAGATTTCTCGGAAGTTTTCCTCGTGAACGATTCCATCCGGGCATTCCTGACAAGAAAGAGAAGAAAAATGAATTTAGTGGATGAAGGGCATGTCGTCGTTCATCACTTTTAAACCACTTCCTAGCAGCCAATCTAAAATGAACTGCATTTCAAAGTAGGCAAAAAGGGTTTTCTTTCCTTTCATCGAAAACATGTTTTCTTAAATGAGACTTGGAAAGTCTTAAGGGATAATGAAGGATATTTGAGTCACCCTACTGAGTTACAATGGGGACTAATTAGGTTTTGTTGATTCGGCTAATTTTGAATAGCAAATGCCAAAAGTTTTCCATTGTTTCTAGTTTCTCTCTTTTGTATATGTAGATGGATAGAGAATGCAAATGTACTGGCTTATGTATGGCCTTCATTCGCTGCTTTGCTTTTCTGTGGTGAGAAATGACAGGCTAGTGTCACATAATTTGGCTAGATGCCGCTATTGTTTTATGCTTTGACCTTTATTCAGGAACCTACTCACAATGTTTGAAAAATCTAAAAATGTCTCATTTTACAGAACATTGCAATGAGCGAAGCGAGCTACATTTATCAAAAGAAGAATCCTTGACATCTCCCGCAGCTTCTTGCATCTGGAACAATAACTGTAGTATTGTTGTAATACCCTAAAGCTCTAAATACAGTAAGGCTTGAAGAAAAAGGGGGAAGCATCAAGAACCGCGGGAGTTGTCTTCTTCTTAGTTATCATGCAACATTTGTTTGTTTGGTAAGAGTAGTAGGAGGTCTCTAGCAAGACGAAAAGGACCTTTCGTCCGATGTACTTTTCCTACACCAACACCTCGTTTAAGTCAAAATGTTTTTTAAAGTTGTACGAGGTTGAGTGAATTCACAATCAAAATCATCTCAATAATTATGAAATCCTTGGGCATGGGGATTAGCCTTGCGTTCTAAGGCGTCGTACCAGTTACCGAGAGGTCCCTGGTTCGAATCCGCTACTTGGCGCTAAAGTGAAACTCATGTCTAGGCTGGGATGCGTGGCGTTGAAAAATTCAACTTCAACGAGGTCTCAGTGTATCTCAAGAGCATCATAGCTATCGATGGATGATGCATTTTTGCAGGTAGACATGAGAGGAATTTTGATGCATGAGACTTTAGTAGCTCATTTTTGAGGTGCGAAAACTTTTGATGACAACATCACTATTCTCAACTTCTCAAGGCATCGCATCAGAATAGTCAAAGAATAGAGCATATCAAATGTTCATTGTTCAGACAGTTGAGAGTAGGATCAGGTGGTTAGATACTATGATGATGAATAGGAAGATGTTGCTGTGTCTGTGTACTTTATTTCTAGCACTCTGGTTAATGATATGCGGGCATGAAAGAAGACGTGGTAAAGGAGTCGACACGACAGTCAGCAGTCGACACTAGAAGACCGACCAAATCAACATATAAGACACACTAAGCCAATTTCCCTTGATGTTGTCACACTAAGCAATACAGTTGAACCGTGATGGCTTTGATTGCTGGAAAGGTAATTTTCTGGCTCTACAATGACAAAAATGCAGACTTTTCCCATTTCTTTGTCAAAAAGAACCTTAGTTTGCAGGATTTTTAAGACTCATTTATCAGGTTCCACAAAGAGATGGATTATTTTTCAGGTTCTTTAAAGATTAATTTGGCTGCCATTTTTTTTGGAAAATAAGCTGATTTTGCCAAATTTGACTCATTTATCAGGTTCTATATACGATTAATTTGGCCGCCATCTTGTTTTGAAAATCAGCTGATTCTGCCAAATTGGACTTATGTCACCTCTAATGAATTGTAGCACAGAAATGGCAAACTTGTCACTAATCAGTCTTTATAGACACAATTTGCCAAGAATTGAATGTCAACTCCAGAGTGTCTCAGACAGCTATTTTATTAACCCATAATTTCTATTTTGGACAACTTTGTTAATGTCAACCACGTCTCCGGTCCCGAAAGGTAGATTGCTGTTGTAAATTTGCAGGTTGTTGCTGCACCAATAACGCCTCTAGTCCAACTCCAGCCTCCATTTGTCGGCATCTGAGGTAGCAAAAGTAAAAGGCTATCCCAAGGCCCAAAGTTATCAGAAAGAAAGTGAGCCCAAAAAGAACATATTCCTGATGCTCCATTTCTAGCTAAATGACTACTGTCGCATTTATCTAAGGAAACTGGTTCTTTTATGTTCGCAGATTGGTGCTAAAATCACATGTTGAAAACGACATCTATCTTGAAAGAAAAACCTTATTTAGAGCAGCCAGTGAAGCATTGGAAAGTCGACTACTTTTCTTTGTTGAACCCAACTTTTGATCACTGTACTAGATAGAAAACGAGGACAATTTAACGAGGAAAAATGCTCAACATTTATTATAGACCTAAGTCTACTAAAACGATTTCTTGGTCTGGAAGTTATGGGTACAAAAAAGTTTTTCGTCTTGTTGCCCTCTTCTTCCTTGCTGTGCACAGTGAACTTTTTGCTCTGTTGGCTCATATTTATTCTTACCTCATGTTTTGTTAACAATCCACTTTTTTCCCAAAAATTAGATTTTGACAAAACCTTCTTTAGAATTTTTAGATAGAATCTGTAAAATTCAACCCACCCTAATCTTTATAAAGTAAGTCACTCTAAAAAGTGTTTTTGGTGGTTTTTCATGTCAAAAATGTTACTTGAAACTATTTTTTGAACGAAATATGGACATTTGGAACAGTGTAAAATTCTAAAGCGGAACGACCGAGGTCCGAAGTTTTTTCATTTTTTTGTCCTTTTCAATTAATTTTCTGAACTTTTCTGTTTAATTTATGAGGCTCAGCCATGGAAAAAGTTCATTGTGATGGTGTTCAGTACTGTGTATGTGGGGTATACATAGTGTGGAAAGACCATCAAGGTTTTCATCGTAAGATAAACAATGGCCGAGGAAGGACAAATTGATGCGAGGATGGTTGGGGCATACTAAGAGGATATACCATGCACAAAATTCGAGGCCGCCGAGGACTGAGGATTGAGAAGGGAGGCTGCTAATGAATTTTTTCTCTTTATCTAATGGCCTCACCCACGATATACAATAATGTATGGAGCCCCCCAAAACAATGGAATCGCAGCAGTACATCTACATGGAAAAAAGGTTTTTCATGTTCCAATTCTTCCAATTGTTTTTCAGTACTAAAACCTGATGTTATTTCTTCACACTACGTCAAAAAGACCATTTTTTGTCCAAAAAGTAGATTTTTGACAAAATTTTCTTGATATATGTAAAATGCGACCCAACCTAATCTGTAGAAAGTAAGTCACCCTAAGTAGTAATTTTCATTCCAGATTTTGACTCATGAAATGTTACTTTTTCATCAATTTGATTTTTGGACAAAATTGAAAGAATTGAAATAGTGTGTTTTTTTATTACCACAATCACAGTTTTCCCTTTTCACATCCAATCTACAGGAATGCATTTGCAGGAGCACAGTAGTTTGAAGTAGTGCAGACTTCTTTTCTTCATTCCCCCTGCCTTCCTTCTGGCTTTTTAGTGACCTGTAAAAATCGGCTTTTCAAGCCTTTGGCCTTTGCTACTCTCTATTTCTTGCTAGCTTGCCTTGCATTTTTGAGATGCTTTAACCTTCATAAAGTTACTATGAACTGTACTGGATACGCGTCAGGTAGCTTACATTATATCCTCCCCAAGGACAAGAAATGTGCCACCCACTGGCAATTACGTTCAGAAATGAAATTCTCTCTGTGGTGTATTATGCTGTAATGTGTAAGCAAAAAGGATCGAGGTAAGAGCTGTGTTTATAAATACTGATTAGTGCCATTTTTGGTTTCCAAAGTATGCTCACAATCATTTCTTCTTACAACATACAATGACATTTAGCAGCAGAAAAGTGAGCACAATTTGGAAACCCAAAATGGCACTAATCAGTTTTTACATACACAGCCCTTCCGTCCTTTTTGAAGTTTGCACCCTCTAGCTTTTTTTCAAATTGTGCAATGCAATGTTTGTCACTTCTTCCCTCAATCTAAGACAGGAAAGGAATGAATCCAGAGAAAAGCTTTTTAGTGGCTTTCTAACAAAGCTAAGTAGGGTTTGTTGACAAATGCCATAGATGTGTAAGTGCACTGCTGTGCTCTGCCTCTTCTTCTATCTTCAGCAGCAGCTCCAAGCTCAGTGGTGCCGCTTTTCATCTTCTATTACTATTTGTTTGCACACTTTTCTACGTGGTTTCTCTCTCGAGGAGTTGAAGTACTATACAAAGAAATTATTGTGCAGCAAAAGGATTTCCAACCAATTGAAAGTTGTTTCAACTTTCCAGCAGCCCAAGGCATACTTTCCTATCTTGGATATGTCCAACCTACTGTGCTATCAAACTTTCTCTCTAAGGATTATGTTCAATACCAGAGTAGTAGTTAGTATATACATATGTACAAAACCACAATCTTATCTATTGTGGTCTTGAAGTAGGGTGATTGGATTTTTTCTGATTAGGTGCATAAGATTCCTAATTACGGACCAATGTTTACCAAAACTTTGATAGAACTAATATCTAAGGCCTGCCAAAATGTAAGGCAAACAGCTGTCGAAATTGTAAAAAAACAGCTGTCAAAGATGTAAACAAACAGCTGTCAAAGATGTATGCAAGCAGCTGTCAAGGATGCAAACAAAAAGCTGTCAATAACGTAACCAAACAGCTCTCAAAAACGTAAAAAGCAGCTGTCAAAAACGTAAACAATCAGCTGTCAATGATGTAAACAAACAGCTGTCATAAAGTAAACAAACAGCACTTTTAAAGACAAAGGTAAACAATCAGCTATCAAGAAGTAAACAAACAGCTGTCAAAATGAAAACATTAATCAAGAACTCATTCAGCAATGTCTATTATGTAGCTATGTCCGAAAAAATGGAGTTACCCTACCCTAGAGTGAATGGAAACAAAGAGAGCCAAATTGAAGGGGAATAGTAGTTGTATGTTTGTAGTAGCTTTTCACGTGAGTTGTTCCATCTTCAACCTGACTTGGCAAAACCTTTCCGTTTGAGTGACTAGAGATACCAAAAGTAAATTGCTCGTAAATGCGGTGGTGGTCAACCAATTTCTACCTTTGGCTTTACTACTACCATACCAAATATGCTATTTGATCATCTAGCTATTACCCAAGGGCAAATTACCACTGACAGAATCGGCCTAGTCATGAATACGTAATGATGATATGCCTTTGATCTGGGAATTCTGGCCTTACTGCTTACCTTGCCAAGGTGTCCGCCGCATACATTTTCAAGATTTACCCACTGCCACCAAGAACACAGTGTTTGAAAGTCACTGGAAAATGTCTCATTTTACAACATTTGCGAGCGTAGCGTGCACCTAATCTTGCGGGAGCAAATATAAACTTGCTTGCTCCAATAATCCAAAGCTCAGGAAGTTAGGTTAGGTTGGGTTAAGTTATTCTAAGGTAAATGTAAATGAGACTCTTTGAATGATTTTCAAAGACGATGTATTCTCTCAAAAGATTCGTTTTTTGCCCACCAAGAATTGCATGGGGAGTCATTTGGGCAATTAACCTTACATTTAAAGCAGTGAGAACACAGTTAGTAGGGTAAGAATGCAATATATTTAAGGACAAGGAGGGGAAAGCTGTATCGTATCGCTTCGTCACACGCTCCGCCACATTTGTAAGTCAATTGTGTACCTAAATGTATTCTTACACCTCTAGTATCTCGTAAGCATTATTTGTGGTAGTGGTAGAGCAAAGAAATGTCAATAGTTGTTCTCGATCTCGTGACATATCCCATGGCCAGCACTAACACAGTAGGTGAAAATTACTAAAAATGTCTCATATTGCAGTTCTTTGCAGTAGTAAAAACTGTATCACGAAAGACATGAAAAAAGATTCTCTGTAGAGCAGAGAAACATCTCCAATAATACTTTGAACAAGAAAATATTCTGTGCTTTCATATTTTCTTGCAGTACAATTAACATGGGAACTTTTCCTACTGACTTGGTATTATAGTACAGTGTTTGAAAATTACCAAATTGTCTCATTTTTCCAACATTGGGATTTTCAAACACTGTAGCTGTCCTAGTTAGTTAGTTGGAGAACTTCCGGATCGCTTTTATGTACATTAGGCATTTGCTTTGGCCTCTAACCAAACGCAAACAAATCTCTAAGCTCAATTAGAGTGCATGTCATCCTTTTGAAAAATATAAAAATGTAATCTACCATCAGATTGTGACAAATGTAGTGGCTGCTGTAGCAGTTCAACCTTATTACATCTTACATGCGAGCTTACATTTTTAAAAACATCTAGAGTTCCATTAAAAGAAATGCAACGTGAATACGTATATTATGAAGAGGATCTCAAATCTCATTTTTGGATGGAGCTCATGGAGCTTTTAAAAGATGATGGTATCAGCTCAGAATTACAAAGCCACAATCGCATACAAAATGTATTTATGTAAATACTAAATACGTACATATCAGGGTACATACAATGTTACATGGGAACTTCTTTGGTTAGGTTTACGCCTCCTCTTATGCAGATTGAGTTTAGTTTTTTAGGGTGACTTACTTTTTACAGATAAGGGTTAGTTGAATCCAAAGATATTAAAAATACAAAGTTCATCTTGTCAAAATCTACTTTTTGGACAAAAATTTGGAGAATGTAATCACCAAACGAATTTCAAACTGTTAGTGATTGTTTTTTGTCCAAGAAAAAAGTTTGGTCGTTAGAGCAGGAGGAGGATCGATCAGGACCTAATTACCCACATAGAAATACTAGGACAACTTTTTAGAAACGTGGCCTGATCTACAACTGCGACTAAGGCTAAGTAGTTCGAAAGGAGCATGACTAACCACTACCGCTACTGGGACCTACTTTTGCCTTTTACCATACTTGTATTTGTTCATGACAGTGCTAGTTTTGGCCCTCTAAGTTTGGCTAAGTCATTCAGTTTTTAATTTGAAAACCAGGATGCTACACTCATGAGTCATGAACTTCAATTTTTAAGGACGTAGGATGAATATTTAGGGTGACTTGATTTTTTCAGCCAAACTACGAATGATCAAGGCCTAGTTTCTAGTTAACAAGATGGGCCAGATTGGCTGGTCGGGCTTGCCTAAGGTCAACGAACTGATTGGGTATCTTATGTCAAGACTGCAGCTTGATCTGAAAAATTCAAGTCACCCTAATTGTGCCACCAAAAGGAGGTCAAAATAAGGATGTTTGCAGTTGCACGAGAGGTTCGGTTCATAATGTAAAGGACACAAAAGTCTTCTGACTACAACTGACATTGCTCACCACATTGATTGCCTGAGTGGCAGTGTGACACAGTGTTGAAAAATCACTAAAAAAGTCTCATTTTACAATGTAGGACCGAGGCGAGCAGCTTTTATTTTTTCGCTCTATTCGTCGAATTTTTTGACTTTTTTTCTGCAGTGAAGTCAATGTTGAGCACCAAAATTGACCTTTTTACTGCATAAAAAAGGTCAAAAATAATCGATCGATAGGTGAAGGAAAAAAATGGTGATTTTCGTACACTGTGTAGTAAGGCTAGGTCCAAAGTAGTATCGACTTCTTACCTGCTTGAATCCTCGATACATTGTACGTATTTCTGACTTGGTGAATTTTGTATCTGCCAGTAGATCATTCAACTGCACTGTTTTCTTATTTTTGTGGGCCAATCTTTGTTTGACGGCTTCTTGAATGTCGATGCCAAAATCCTCGAATCCGCCAATATCCTCGGATTCACCACCACCACCGGATTGCTGCTTTTCTTTTTTTGTCATATTCTCATGTCCATCAGAATGGTACACTCAAAATCCCTTCTTAGACCTGAAAAGAAGTATGATTCAGTCATGCCTCAAAACTTTTCAATGGAGGAGGGGATAAACTTTTGAATGGACTACTACACGTTACTACACATGAGTTTTTCAAAAGAAGAATTGAATTGATGAATGGCCAGAATCTGTGTCTATAAAGAATAGAGTAAGGCTAAGGCCGCCATTTTCGCCAAGTTTCGAAAATCAGTTGATTCTGCCAATACTGACACCATAATCTGTTCTATCCAAAAATTCCAATGAAATAGTTTTTGAACAGAAATTTTGATTTTAGAATAGTGTGTATAATAGAGAATATGGGATTATAATTTTTTTCCTTTTGCCAGTCATCATTTTAGAGGAGGTGTGTTGGTGAAAGATAGCGCGCAGCGCGTCTATTTTTGGATGGGAAAAAAGTCTACCCATTATATCGTTTCTTTTTTTTCTCTCTCTCACATCCACTAATTGACCATCATCATCTTCAGCCGGTGTACCTACCTTTTTTTCCACCTTTCATATTTTTGTGCTAACTTCAAAAGAAAGCTTCAAAAGAAGCTTTTTTGATGGTGTATCGTACGAGAGGAAACTACTAAGCTAAGTGTAAGTGAGCCACAGTGTATAAAAATCACTAAAATAGTCTCATTGAACCATTGCGAGCGAAGCAAATGAAAAATGTTTGAATTTTCGCGCCAAAACCAGCAGTGAAATCTGTAACTGAAATTTTTGCCATTTTCGCGTAAAAATTAAAATGAGACATTTTGGAGATTTGTAAACACTGTTGTTTCATTCTCCCAGATAAGTACAAAAGATCAAGAATATTAAAGTAAAGTTGTAAAACTTTTACTTCTAGATATATCTGAGTTTTCTAGCCGTAGCTCAGTATGCAATTGTAAGGACGATTTGTCAGGCTATGCCAAGGAGGCCTTGACTTGGCTAAGGTCGTCTCGAAGACTACTGTCGTCACGCTTAAAAAAGTGCGGTTACCAGGAAAAGGGTAATCAAGCAGCATGCAGCAGCAGTTTAATGCCTCGACTATCTATTCCAAGAAAGTCACTAAGCTATTAATATTCACTTGTGACCGTTGGTATTAGTCATGAAAATTAGGGTGACTCGATTTTTTCAGACCTAGCTGTAGACTTGACATAAGATTGGTACTGAATTCACAATTGGTTACTAAACCCATTTTTCGATTGGACGAAAATTTGAGGCGTAGTGGCCAATTAGAATATATTTAGTTAGGTGACACGAGCGTAGATTAGGTTAGGTATAGTTAGGTTTGATAACTTTAAAAGGCTGTTGTGCTTTAGTTATTCATTACATCAAAAAATTATTTTTGTAAACATTGATCAGTGACCAATTTTGAATTCAATATCAAGTCGACAGCTTATTCTGAAAAAATAAGGTCACTCTATGCTTGCACCAAGCAATTGAAGGCTTGAACAGTAAACCCATTTCAATTCACCCAGAGAATCCAAGGTCAATGGTAATACTAAAATGTTCCAGGCTCTTATAGCAGCTTTCGAACATGAAGGAGATTCTCCTCCTCCTCAACTCAACAGCACTTCAAGATCTGATTGGAATGCGTCTCTTGTCTCTCTAAAACTCCAGGGAATACTTTCTGCTAGCTACTGCACAAAAAAGTGCAGAATGGATCTACTTGTGCGATAGTAGCTAGCAGCTCAACGGTTATTTTTTGTGCAATAGCTAGATAGCAGACTATCCTTTGGTCATACTCTCGCCGTTCCTTGGCCTTTTTTCAGAGTTAGATCAAAAACACCAGGCGCACAAACAAGTTTAGGCCTTCGTCGTTTTTGCTGACTGGATATTATTTGTGTCCAAAAGTTAGTGCAGCAGTCCCAAAAGTCCGCCCTAAAATTGCACTAGAGGCCGCTGCACAGTGTTTAAAAAATCATTCAAAAAGTCTCCTTTATTTCTAGATTATTTTGATTTGGTTTGATCTACAAGCACTTGCTCCATAGCTCAGGAACTTAGGTGAGGTTGGGTTAGGTTTTGTTAATTTTGAAGGTAAACTTAGCTCGCTTCGCTCGCAATATTAATGGAGTTTTTAGCGCGAAAATTCAAATGAAATTCACTATAGAATGAATGCTATCTAGCGGAAATGTCACAGTTAATCGGAAACTTGAGTTCAACTCTGGCAGAACGAGAAATGTAGAGCAATTCTGGGAGGAGGTGAAAATAGCCGCAGTATTCCCAATTTTAAATATGGAGAGAAAAGGCATAAAGAAGTCTTTTCTTTAAATAGTAGGCCAAAGAAAAGTACAGTACAAAGCGTCATCTATCTCCTTCAAATTGACAAAGAAGGATCTTTTTTCCCCACAGAAAGTAATGCAGCAGACAAAATTCTTCCAATTGAAGTTTCTTCAGTGCTTTGAAGACTCAAGTAGGCCTTGGTCTTGATCATACTACTACCAGCAACAGTGTTGGGACGAGGACAAAGAATTAGTACTCTTATATAACTAGATAGAGGCGGGCGGATGGTGGTTGTCATTACAAGGAGCGAAGTGCACTGAGGAGTGCAGCCCAAACTACTACACACTCCAAACTTTTAGAAAACAAATGAGATCTTAAATAAAAGTTGGATACCCAGCTTAGTATATAGAACATCATATAAGGTTTGAAAGTATTCAAAAATCAGCTGAATTCAGCTAGTTATCGTAACAAGAAAGTCAGCTGAATTCAGCTAGTTTTCATGGTTAGTAAATCAGCTAATTTCAGCCAGATTTCATAACTAAGTTCAGCTGAATTGAGCTTGTTTTCCTGTACTAAAATATCAGCTGAATTCAGCTTGTTTTTGTGGCTTGAAAATCAACTGAATACAGCTTATTTTCTTGGTTAGAAAATCAGCCGAAATGTTGTCAAAAGAAACTTTTTTGAGTGATTTTCAAAGACTGTGTGGACATCTTCCAAACTTTTGGCCATCCATATTCCATTCTTTTCTGAGGCTAGAGAAGATATGAAGACATCAATCATCAGACTTTCCATTGCATTTTGGCACTGACGCATACAGAATTTCAACCTTTGAACATCAAAATAGATACGACCTTCAAATACTACATCACGAAAGAGATTTTTTTTTTTCAATTTCACACGAATGAAAAAGATTTTCATTGCTGCTTGATGGATTGCAAGATATCCAAACCTGAGGAGTAGGAGGCAACAGAATGATTGAATTGCTCTTGAAAAGAACTTTTCAAATCTTGTCTTCAAAAACCCTTCAGAAGTACAGGATGCGGATTATGTTCCGGTCCATACTTTACTGCTGGACCGAAACATAATCTGCACCCTGTAGCCTCTAGCAGATGCCTAGGTAGACTTTTGAACAAACATGTGTGGCCAAAGTTTTTTATTACGCTAAGATTTGTTCGGTGATAAAGAAAGCCGCGGATTTGCTTCTCAGTATCCATTCCTAATTTTTTAACGTACTATTTTAAGTTCATCCAGACCCCATAATCATCGTTCTAAGTCACGATGTTTGAAAATTACTTTAAAAATCTCATCTTACAACATTGCGATCGTTTTGTAATCAAATTCGGCTTGTTTTTTTGTCTAGAAAATCAGCTTAATTCAGCTGATTTTCTAGCCAAGAAAGAAGCTGAATTCAGCTGTTTTTTAGCCAAGAAACAAGTGAGACATTGTTTTGTGATCTTTTTTGTTGGAGAATATCGCCCCCTTAATTTGTTTTGGCTTTCTTATTATTTCGACCTGATGCCCTCAATCTGTCTTCTTTTGTCGCCTGGTGCGCAAAATATCAGCAAGACAAAAGACAGAAACATTACACAAAAAAGATCATCAACGAACAGAGTTGACCTTGATTACAACGAGAACATGTGTCTTCTTTTTTTCGGTATAAGGCATTTGCTTTCTAAACTGACTGTCACGAAAGGAGGGCATTATTTCGATCAAAGAACAAATGTTTACCTTAACCCTCATTCACCCACAAGAGAGTAGGGTGAGTCGATTTTTCTACACACAGTTGACAACGTTTTGCTTTTCTTCAAATGTTTGAACTTTGGCGCCAAAAATCAGCTTTAAGATATCAAGTGAAACATTGTGATTATTGAATGGAAAAGTGTCTAGAAAAATTGACTCACCCTAATGTAAAGCAACAAGTTCAAAGCCTTTGATAGGATTTTTAGATTGTGCTTCTCCTTTCCTAAAACATTTTGGCCTTGAATGTCAGCCGGAACACAAAGTTATGATACAGATCATTGTCGTCATCACATGTTTTTAAAAGGACATTGTGAGACGCCTATTGAAGCCATAAATTAGTTAGGACACCATAAATAAGATGTCACATAGCATAAAATTGGGCCTAACATTCCAACAACACTCATATCCACAGTCTTTAACAAGACTGAAAATGCTTTTCAGATCGAAGACCGCGAGTTCTCAGCATCGATTCTCAGCACAGACTAAAGTAGTAAAAACGCCCTCTAACGTCCTAAACAACAACTAAAAACAAAGTCATTTCTAGGACCGCGATTACGAAGCAAATCGCGGTTAAAAATAACTCAAAAAGTCTTATTTTACATCTTTCTTTCAGTAGAAAATACTGAGAGAAAAAGAAGGCAAAGTTGCATCCTGCTGAGTGCAAATGACTTTTGGAAAGACGAACTTGAAGAGAAGGTCTAAATGACTTACTTCAGCTTCGCCTCCTTCCCCTCATTTTCTGTCTAAATGGCTAGATAAATACTCGTTACGACTTCTTTAAAAAAAAACTCAAAGGTGTTGAAAAGTAGCGTCTAACACCTGCTGAGTTGACCGCAATTAAGAGAATTTTGGCCATTTTGGGCGCGAAAATTCAAATGAGACAAATCCTACTTTGAATTTTTGAAGTCTGTAAAATTCAACTCACTCTAATCTGTAAATTCGTCAAATTGAAGTGAGATCTGCTCTGCTTAAATAGAATGTAAACAAACTTTCACGAGTTTTTTCCCTTCTCGTAACATTTAGCGATTTTTTTTGCTAAATTCCTGTCTAAAACTTGTTGGGACACCTGGATGCTGGCTTTGGTAGAGTTGAGACATTGTTTGCCGAATTTTCAAATACTGTGCAGGATTAAGGATCAAGGAAAGAGCAGGCTGGCAGGCCAATTGCCAATTCTACGGTTCTACCAACGTTAGCAGACAAATTTTGAAAAAGTGACGGATGATGACGAATGACTTGTGTGCTCCTTTGCTAAATCGAAAAATATATGTATGTGCCTTTTAAATGAGAAAACCAGTCTTTGATATCAAGAAGCCTTAGTCCTAGCAACGCAGGCTGCAAAATATGAAGTGACACTAGGTGGAGGAGTGCGAAACACGCAAGAATTTGTTTCAACTGGACTCAACAGTAAGTTCTTCTTCCTCTGTACCATGACCAGAATTTCTTTCGCAGAAAATAAAAGTGTCTACGAGGTCATCTTGATGATGCAGCAGCTCCTCTGAGTACAATGGATTTTCCCAGATACCATCAGATAAAAGTCAAACTTTTTTTTTCTTCCTTGACAATTTTTGCTTGCAAGATTTCTTTTTCAGAATTCATTCCTTTTTTTTTCGCATGACTAGGTCTGGTGACAAGCGGTGAGTGATGAGCAAATAGTTGAACGATGACTCGATAAAAGGTGTCAATTTTCAATCGTGTATCAAAGTGTCTCAAGGATCCCAAATGTCAATCAAGAGGGGAGGCGGGGCAACAGTAGGCTACTACTTCTACTACCATGATAAAGGCACGCGAATAGGAAGAATATTCTTACCTTGTGGTTCTTCCTCAAATACTTCTGGATCGTAGAATTCGCATTGAGTAAAAATGGGTTTGTGGAGGTTACTTTCTTGATCTTCCCGTTGAGCACGGTCTACAAAGCCGGAGCCGAGAACGACGGGGTCGGGATCGGGTCCTGATACCCGACGATGTCTCAGCCTCTGTAAGCCTTGGGCTAAGCCCAGGAGGCTGAGGAGGACGAGAATAAACGTCCGTTTCATTTGACTACGAGGTCGTTAACGGCCTCATCAAGAAGGTGTGGAGAATCTTGTTGCTGATCTTCTCCTTCTCCAGGTAAGTCGCTGCCAGCCCAGGCGTCGCCAGCCGGCCCACACTTGAAATTCGAGCCGAAGTGACGCCAAACCGGCTTTGTTCTCACCTAGAAAGACTTGAGCGGCTTGAAGTTTCAGCCACTGAAAAATCCGACTTGTCAAATACTTGAGGATCCAGATCACTACAAAAACTGCTTAAAATTGTCCAACACAATTTTCTTTTTCTTGAAATCGAGCCAAGAAAACCAGCTTCACCTTTTTACTCTTGCCTGCCGAGTTGAACTGAGATGAAAATCAACGAGTTGTTGGGCCGCCGGCCCGTTGCGCTGCCGCCGTCGACGCCCCAGGTCGGACCCGTCGTCGTTTCCCCTTAAAATTCAGCAAAGAGAGCGAGCGCGCGCGCCAAAGCACTTACTCACTTAGTCTCAGTAACAGGTGGGTTAGTTATAGATGGCGCTACCTTACTTTGAATTTCCCTTCAGACTTGAGAGTCCTCTATTCATTATTTTTGATTTCCAGCGCGAAAAAATTCGTCAAAATAAAAATGGCCATCAAAACAAACAATTGGACAAATTGTGTCTTGTGAAATAGAATTGATTACAGTCTACAGAAGTATCAAAACGATTAGGAACGATTTAAATATGCCTCTGACGGATGAGCAACGTCGACGAATAGAAGAAAATAAGCAAAAGGCAATAGAAAAGAGACGAAATGCTGCCGGTAGCAGCAAACCCCAACCATCCAATCCGATTCCAAGCAAGACTACTACATCTTTTTATGGCTTGAAAGAAAAGCCTTCACTTTCAAAGTCCCATTCAGTCGGCAACATCATCAGCAGTCGGCCGAATAAGATCTCTGGCAAATGTGTTCTTGCTACCAAAGACCGATTTTTCCTGGATATAAATTATCAGTCTGAAGTCATCGAATTATTTAAACAGAGTCGAACCGGCCAGTATAACGCAAAAAACAGAAATTGGAGTTTTAAAGTAGAAGAACATGACGAACTCTTGAGAAAATTGAGACCGTTGCAAGCATCACACAATGTTCATGTTGAATCTCTACCCAAGTTGATTTTGGAAACAGTTAAACACTTTGATTCAAGCATCATCCCCATGAAACATATTGACCTTAATCGAATAGAGTCTTCCCTCTTAGATGTTTTGATGCCCTTCCAGGTATGCAAATGCATTTTTCTTTTAAAAAATAACCTACTTATTTGACAGATACGTCTATTTTACAACAATGGTGTTCTTCTCTCTAGAGGGATGGTGTGATATATGCATTACAACGTGGAGGACGGATATTATTGGCAGATGACATGGGGCTGGGCAAAACCTTGCAAGGTATGTTTTTTGCAATTGAGTACATCGTACAATAATGAAATGTATATCTCTTTTTCAAAAATTCAAGCATTAGCCATTGCCAGTTATTTCAAAGAACAATGGCCACTCCTGATTGTTTGCCCGAGCTCCGTTCGTTTTGCTTGGCGATCTGCAGTTATCCGATGGCTGCAGTCGATTGATGAAGAAGACATTACTGTTGTCACATCGGCTAAAGACCCCCTTGAAGGTGGTCAAGTTGTGATTATCAGCTATGACTTGTTACATAAAAAGCAAGATGAATTAGTCAATGAGTTGGGCAGTAACATGGCCATTTTAGACGAAAGTCATTTGATCAAGACTTCAAAATCTGCGCGGACTAAAGCCGCAGAAAATGTGTTTCGTGATTGTCGACGAGTTCTTCTCCTAAGCGGGACGCCTGCCTTGTCTAGGCCCATCGAGTTGTACCCACAGATTAGCATTATTGATCCAAAGCTGTTTCCATATGTCACAGACTTTGCTATGAGGTACTGTGATGGCAAAAAAGTTGCTCTGGGCCCAAATCGTACCCGCTTTGACTTCTCAGGCTCTTCAAACATGGAAGAATTGAAAATATTAATGCTTCAGAGGTTCATGATTAGAAGATTGAAGAGCGAAGTCCTCTCACAATTGCCGTCCAAGCAGCGTCAGATGATAGTACTTGACCCCAGCTTGGTCAAATCCAAGTCCAGAGAGATGCAAAACCAAGCCAGGCAAATGAGCAACACGAGAAGCGGAGCGGAAAGACACGGACTCTTACTGCAATGGTATCACACGACAGCCTATGCTAAAAGTGCTGCTGTGCAGGATTACATCAAAGATTTGGTTGAAAACGGAAGGAAATTCATCTGCTTTGCCCATCATAATACAGTAATTTTATTGATCGCACATACACACTGTTCGAACTGTCCAAAAATTCAACTTTGATTTCCCGAGAAAATTGTCGATTTTTTTGGGGGGTGAAAAACTCGTGAAAATGTTGTGGTTTTGGACTTTTTAGCTGTTGACAACTTTGATTTCACGAGAAAAATTGTGAAAAAAATTTTGGGTGAAAAACTTTTTAGAGTCAACTTTAGCTTTCCCGAGAAAAATTGTAAAGTTTTTTCAAAATAAAATTTTTTTGACAAAACTTTGACTTTTCGAATAGTATGTTAAAAGTAACAAATACAGCAAGCATTACATACTTGGAGGTAGACAGAATGGTCAGAAGGAAGATGTAGTCAGAGAAGCTAATCAATCCCGAGCATCCTAAATGGTAGAAAATGGATTCTTCATCAATGCCTTGCAAGTCTTGTTGTTCTCTGGAGATTTTGGTCGTCACTTTAGGATCAAACTTTTTGAACTGATCTAAGCCTAAATGTTCCGGTTGTTTTATGTTGGGAGTTAACGATCGTAGAAAATCTGCGGGTGTCATAAACACCTGAAAAGCAGAGAATAAATGACCTCGATTTTCCTTACATAGGATGAAGTACTTACCTCGGAATCTACAATTGACCGGTAGGTAGCAAAGTAACGAAAGATCTTATCTGGTGTGGAGTAGGCACGTATTCTGTTCTCGTAGTCAATAATTTTCCTGTCACGAAATCCCACACGTTCTTTGGCCTCCTTTTTGGGCTCCTTTTTCCCCTCATCTTCTTCCTCTTCAGATTCATCTGAACTAGATTCACTGTTGAAAAAAAAAAGCAGAGAAGAAAGGATTTAATCTTCTTCTTCCAGTTTCCCACAACGCTTTTCAATCCTTTTCAATTGATTATCAAGAGCCTCCTTCAAAATCCTTCCCCCCTTTTGAAAATCCATCAAATCTGTCGTCATTCAAGTGTGTTTTTGCTCTATAGAAAGATTTGCACCTCTCCTCCTCGTGATAAAAGAGTGTCCTATCAACGATAGAGTACATGTGTGTGTCCTAAAAGACTTTCTTAGACGAATGCATGAAGCTGAAAATGCAGTTTTATCTGGCGATTGCCAAATACTACTCGAAATACTCTACCAAACATCACTTTTAGTTTTGCTCGGATGCAGCCCAAAATGTAAGTGAAAGCCGGGAATGCAAAGTACATTTTGCGGGTAAATGTCCACTAAATTAAATAAAAGTAGACTTGCTTACACGTAATACCTAGATAGGTACTCTAGTGTATCTAATGACCGTACATATGTACGGTAAAATAAAAAGGAGTCATTCCATTCACATGTCGATCATTCAAATTGATCTAAAAGTCTTGAATTAGTTCAACAACATCAAATTGTCCTTCTTTGCAAGCCATATGAAACGGAGTTTTCCATTATGTACGTTTAATAGATGCTGTACGGTTATTAGATACTCTAGAGTAGTATGAATTAGTCCGGGTAATGTTAGGTTAGGTATTCAATATATACTGTGCAATCCATATACAATAGACCCATAATCGTTCTAATACTGAGTAGAGTCACATAACATCACTCAAGGGACTATACAACTGCCTTCTGACCAGTAATCTCTCATGGGGCCTTTTCGTGCCCTGAATTTACTGCTACAGAAATATCATTAACGATATTATTATAGGTTACAGACAAAAATAAAGACTGCTTTTCTGTTGACCCTAAATCCTGTCATTTTGCTGACTTTTTTTCTGTAACATCAGCAGAATTTGGTAGCATCGATGGCAATTGTGATTGGGCCATGATAGAGGCCATTAAAGGTCCCCAAACTGACCTCTTTTCTGTGAGTTTCCCAATTGATTTTTTGCTTGTGTGTGCTGCATTATCCTGGAGTTTTTTGCCCTGGAAACCTTTTAGGAAACAGAAACTTTTAATGCTTTGGGTCCAATAGAAAGCATAGAACATTCTTGGCAAAAGTTGGTTGGGGCTATGAAAAAGTGAAAGCCTTTCTTCAAAGTCCTGAGTCATTGCTTTTACTTCTTCTTCTTTTTCCAGAATCAGCATAAAGGAATTCAAGTAAGGATTTTGCGCAGTCTCTTTTTCTTCTGGTGATTTTACATATTCCATGCGTTTCCCAAGGGACTGTGCTCATTTGTATTATCATTATCTTGCTGTGAAGTGCATGGTAATTGATGTCTTTTATCCTTCAGCAGCTCAAGATGTTCTTGAGAAGGAAATGGCAGTTTATGCACGACACTATAAGAGTCATCTAGGCAACTTGAAACATGATGTGACATACTTGTAACAAACGATGTGAAAGCTCTGCTGGAAAGTTAGGAAACGAGCTCGAAAGTTACATTAAAATGCCACAGGGCTTTCAAGAATTTCAATTACTTTATTTGGAATGATTTACTGTAGAAAATACAGGCGAAAGACTTCTTTTTCAAACTAGAATGATTCCTCAGCATTGCATTCCATGATTGATATCCACAGCCACCACTTGAATAATTGGCTTACTTTCATGGTTGCTAGATGTCGTACACGTACTGACCATTGTTGTAGTCTGCCTTTGAGAACTGGATGATGTGGTATTGGGATCCAAACTGGAACTGCATACATTGTGCGGCAAAGTACTATTGTCCTCATCGCCTGAAACCTTTTGGTGAGGTCCTAACCTTGAGTGGAACAGAATCCGCCTTGCCAAACTCATTTGGGTCGAAGCAGTGTTAGAAATCAAGTTGGACACTTTTCTCACTCGTTTTTTAGGCAGTGAACATTCTTCCTCGTCGTCGCAGATTTCATTCTCGTCGTGAATTTTAGTTTCCACTGCAGTGCAAGTAGTTTCACTACGTGTTCGACTCCAAAATGAGGGCCTGAAAATACATTACAAAATGTAAGCGATACATTAGATACTGAAAATACAGTACAAAAAGTAAGCGATACATTAATTACTGAAAATACAGTACAAAATACAGTACAAAATGTAATCGATACATTACATACTGAAAATACAGTACAAAATGTAAGCGATATATTTGATACCGAAAATACAGTACAAAATGTGAGCGATACATTAGATACTGAAAATACAGTACGAAATGTATGCGATACATTAGATATTGAAAACCGAACACCGAAATGAGAAAATTTTTGGTGATTTTGAACCACTGTGCGAAAAGTATCTTCTCTTTGTAAGGCTCGTAAATGTAAGCCAGAAAGGCTGGGTAAAGTACCTGATTTCGTCCCATACGTCACTAAGTGTCCATGCCCACTTGCCATAAGAGGAGTTCATGTAATGGATGAGGATTGTAAGGAGTCCTAGAAGGTAAAGACCCAGGATTGTGGCGAGGTAAAAAATGGCGGTAGGATAGGCATCTCTGTGGACGGCTCGCAATTCCGGGACGTTGTCGGGGCCGACGTAATGCTGCAATTGGCTCAAACCCAATTCACCATGGCTTAAGTAACTTTTCCTGTTGAATGGATCTTTAATCATGTTGTTGGGATTTTGATGTTGAATCATTTCGGAATTTGAAAGAAGCGACATCTCTCTCTGAAAATACAGAATGGATACAGCAGATGAAATACTGTTTCAATTTCACGGTACATGTATTCTCCCTCTACTCAGTATGTACAAAAATCTTTTCTTTTTTGTATGGTGAAACGGATTGACCTGGGAAGGTATGTACCCCATTAAGAAAAATGAAAAAGTGCGATCGAGCATGCGAAAGTCTACTACGAAAACTTGAGTGTCTGCTGCTGCTGAGGTCGTGAGAAAAAATTCCAGATAATCTTATTTTCAGCAGGCCACCTAATGCATTCTAATAAGGTCACAATGTTTGAAAATGACCAAAAATGTCTTCACTTCAATACAATATAGTAGTATCGATATACAGCTTTACGATTTGTAAAAACGGTAGATGTCGTTTATGAAATCTTTGTGTGCATTTCAATAATGTTCTCCAGTTTTCTTTTTTACCAAAATCCTTTCAAATATAAATATAAATATAAATGTTTTTTAAAAAAAGTTTTTATTTAAGTTTAGCACGTAACCTTGCAAAAATAAGACATTTTATGCAATTTAAAAGCACTGCAATTTTTGGAATTTCAATAATTTTGCTAATTATTACAATTGGTATTATTTACAGAAAGACTCATCTGCAATAGTTTCCAATCGTGTTAGGGTTTAACCTCCATACATATATGCAAGGACTAGACTATTCATGAAGGAATAAGTCCTACTAAAAATTTTCTTGATCAAAAGGGGAAATATAAAGTTGAATTGCAGAGTTATGAACAATTATAATTTATTTTAATTTTGCTGCGATCACACAATCGCAATGTTGTAAATGTGAGACTTTTCGTGTCATTTGCAGACATTGTGCAAGTTCAGGGATGATGTGCGAAGAATCAGCAAAGTGTCTGCGAAAGTTCTCAGATTATAAAAAAATTTACACCTTGTCTGAAAACCTAGACGCTTATATAATGTCTAGGTTGCTACTTATAGTAATACAAAATAAGAAAATGTTTTCTTCTCAGTTTCTTTTTGCTTGCTTTCTAATTTTCACTCTGTCAACGCCTGCTGCTGCTGCTGAGAAGCTCTCAAGAGCTAAAATTTTAACTCCTTGACTTCCTTCCTTTTCACATTTTACTCTTGCTGAAGGCTTTTGCAAACATTTTTTTCTTGGGGAAAATCAAGAAAAAACGAGTAGCAAATGTTTACAGGAGGATGAAAGATATGCTGCAGCAGGAGGTACTTTAAAAGGAGGTGCAAAAAATAAAGACAAACATTTCTTGTTTCTTAGAAAGTAAAGCACGGTGGGGATGCCTTGTTTTTAATTGGATTACCCCCACGAGACCTTTTAAGAAAGCTTGAACAACTGTCGTAGTTATACTAACATTCGTAGGAAATATGAAGGTCAAATTTAGCCATTTTAGCCCGGATGTACAGTGTGTCCCAACATAGGGTGGCACGGTGTTTGAAAATCACAGAAAAAATCTCATTATTGCGAGTAAAGCGAGCAACGTTTACATTTTGAGTGGACAAAAGTTAATTAAAAAAGCCAAAAATGGTCCATTTTGGCGAGTTTTTGAAAACCTGAAGCTTGCGGCCAAAGAGTGTTACCAGACAGGACAGTTTTAATACGACAAAAATTGGCGGAAAATGGCAAAATTCAAAAATTCAAATGCGACATTTTGAGTATTTTTCAAACAATGTGATGTTCTTGATTTTTTTAAACTTTTGTCAATCTTTGCATATTCTTTTTTGAGCATTGATTTGACTTCTTTCCAACGATTGTCATTGCTTAATTGTCTCAATTGTCTGACATAGTCCAAAGCATTTCTGCCGGATTTGTCTCGATACTTGATGTCAATGCCAAATTCTTTATGATTTTCAAAAATCCATTTTGCCAATTCTGGTTTTTCTCTTCCAGAATGGCACACTATGTAAAGAGCAGTTCGACCATTATTATCAGACTTATTCAAGTCAATTTCATGCTCATTGGATAAAGAAGCCATCAACTGTACCACTTCTGTACTACCAGATCTGCAAGCATAGTGAAACGCGGTTTGTCCATTGTAATCATCCTTATTCAAATCAATTCCACAACTTTTGGATGATTCAATCAAAAACTTGACAAGTTCTTTACTGCCAGATTGGCAAGCAAAGTGAAAAGCTCCTCGTCCCATATTATCAACTGAATCCAAGGCATCGTTGGATGATCGCATCATCAACTGCACCAATTCTGTATTACCAGAACTGCAACAACTGTGGAAAACTGTTTGTCCAAAATCATCAGAATTCCAGTCAAATGAAGTGTCAAGTAACAGTTCCACCAGCTTCAAAGCACCATTTTCTGCAGCTACATGGACAGGTTCCAAATAACAAACTAAATTGTCATCAATATCTTTTCGTAAAAGTTCTGTAAGTGACTTCTTGATTTCTTTTAGATTCTCAAGACTTGATTTGATCGCAGTTTTCTTGACAGCCTCATTCCAGCCAACATGTACTGCTTGTACTTTGGTCACTGGTCCTCTCCAATTTCGCACATTTCGATCACCAAACTCATTTATGTACTTCAACAAAGAAATTCTTTCTAAAGACTCATGCCACAAGTCCGGAAACACTTTTTGATCACGGAAAGGTTCCATATCGTCATGACTAAGATGGTTACATATTTGATCACGAATCAAATAAAGTCCTGGATTGGTCATAATTTCTATTAATGTTTCCATTTTGAAAACTATTTAGTAATTTTGCTCCTAAGAAGTAGGAGGTTTTTTCCTATAATATTCTTCAATTTCTGGATTTGTTTTGATTTTCAAACTTGACAACTGAGAAAATATTCCAATTACAAATTTTCAGGCAATTTCAAAACGCTTTCCTTGTTGTAATTTTACATCAGAAAGGCAAAATATGTTTTTGACGTTTTCTGCTTTTACACAAGAAAATATTTGATGCGTTTTATGGATTACGTATTTGATAAATTTCTTTAAAAGAAAGTCAGAATTTGAAATCGAGGTTTTTTACGGTCCGTTACAAAAATACTTTTGCTGAGCGAATCACAACAAAACCAAAAAATTGGAATTTTCTTGTGAAAATGACAAAAATGAACGTTTCTGATGACGAAGAAGAAGAGCAAGAAGAGTACATTGTCGAAAAAATTGTTGACAAGAAAGTGAGTCGTAATGGAAAAGTTCAATATTTTCTCAAATGGAAAGGTTACAGTGAGCAAGACAACACTTGGGAACCCCGCGAAAATCTTGACTGCGAAGACTTGATTGAAGCTTTCGAAAGTAAAGTCAAGAAAAAAGCTATCAAACTGTCCATTTCAAAAACAACTCCAGAGGTACCTGCCAAGACATCATGGGACTTGTCAGATTGTTCGGTGTACTTACAATATGTCTGTCCGGATTGCAATTTCATGGCAAAAGAAGAGAAAATCTTCAAAAAACACATGAATGATAACCATCTTGTCAAGCAAGAAGTTTTCCAAGTTGACAAGCTTGAACAGTTGTTTGGCATTGAAGTCATCAAGACTGAAGTTGACAACAAAGCTGAAGATCTTAAGCCTAAAAAAGCTGGCATTTCATTCGATTGTAATAGTTGTGATTTGGCATTTCATACAATTGTTGAACTGAAAAATCACATTGAAATTGAACATCATAAACAAGAAATCAAGGATGACGTTCAAGACTCTTCTTCGCCAAGACTTCAGCATTTCATGGAACTTGAACCTGACATGCCGGACAATTATTCCGATCCGGATGACAATGACATGGAGTATACTCCGGCTCCTAATAATGATAAGGAAGATAGTGATGATGAAGAATACAAACCTTCTGCAAGAACGGTCAAGAGGATCATGAACAAGATCAACCCACCCAAACTTCAAAATTCAAAGCCTGTAACCATTTTAAAACCTAAACCAACTTTTGTCAAACCCTTAGTTTGCTTACCTCAAGCCTATTTATGTGTGCTGTGTAAAGATAACAAAACCAGATTCAAAACCAGTGAAGAATTGAGTCAGCATTTAAATGATGTTCACAATCAGGCCAAACCCGAAGATCAACAAGAGATTGTGACCAAGGTCAGATGTCGATATTGCTCACAAGATTACAGAAACCTACATTACTTGAAAATTCACACTGATCGAGCACATGAAGACAAAGAGATCATGTTTACCCTCAGAAAAGTCAAAATTGTCAATGATTTTACTAGTAAGTGAGATTTATTTCTTGAAGATTTATACAAAATTAACCAAATTGTTTTCTTTGTTTTAGGAGAAGAAACATTGATTGACGAAGTTGATGGAAAAGATTCAATTTTCAAATGTGATCACTGTGAATACATTACACACATGCAAGAAGTCCGTGGAGTCCATATG
Source organism: Oithona nana (assembly GCA_900157175.1). Classification (NCBI taxonomy): domain Eukaryota; kingdom Metazoa; phylum Arthropoda; class Copepoda; order Cyclopoida; family Oithonidae; genus Oithona; species Oithona nana. Next base: position 287,228 of record LT727937.1, read on the forward strand.
TACGAAAAGCACAATGATAGTACCAAAATAATGTGGTACAAATGTGACAAATGTAACTACAAATGCAAACAAAGACGGACCATGGAAGTTCACACAAAAAAGAAACATAGCAATTCAAAATCTCAAAATAAGATTTTCAAGTTTGCTGAAGAGCCTGCCAAAGAGGACAAAATTACCTTTCAGTTTGAGGAACAAGACTTGTTCAACAAAGATCCCAAAAATTTGAAAATTGTTCCTACTAAAGTTCTTCTACAATGTCAGCAATGTCCGGAACCTAAGCGAACATTTGCTTACTATGCCGCTTTGAAAATTCACTATGGCAAGCATCATCCGGATTCCGAAATTGACTTCATCAAAAAAGTTATCGAAGGCAATGATGGTTTATATGATCTTATGATATCAGAAGATGGACAAAAAACTTTATTCACCTGTCATGTTTGTGATCAAATATTCCACATGGAAGACTTGTACGGACTCCACATGAAGAAAGCGCATGGCGACTCTTCTAAATTGCTATATTTCGCATGTGACAAGTGTGATTACAGAGCTCAGAGTCGCGGCAATTTGGTGAATCACAAACGTTTAGTCCACGAAAATTACCGTCCAAAGAAATGTACCTATTGTGAGCGGAGGTTTGGGACAAAAGCGGCATTGGAAGATCACGTTCAGAGCGCTCACAGCACGGAGGGACATTTGTGTAACGATTGTGGAAAATTATTTTCTAGCAAAAAACAGCTCGACAGACATCATTTGTGGTATCACAATCCGGACAAAGCTGGAGGGCCAGCAACTTGTCATATTTGTGGCAAGGTATCGGCCCATAAATATGCTTTAACCAAACATATCTATCGAGTGCACAAAAAATATGACAAGAAAATGAGTGGACCTTGTGAGTTATGTGGAAAAAGCTTTTTTGAAAAACGTAGTTTGAAAATTCACTTAATGAAAGTGCATGGACAATTGTACAATGTGGATGAAAAATAAAAATTAAGAAAGTTACAATTTGATGATTCTCTGACGTATTTGGCTTCTGCATTTCTGGAGGATAGCTTTTTAACTAATTTGTTTTTGGCCCTAATTTGTAAGTGGATTTATTTGCAGGTATCCAGTCTCTAATACCATTAGGATATGTATTTGCCTAATGGTGAAAATCAGCAGGACATTTTTGGTTGGGTGACTGCAGGTATAAATGAGGAGAGCATTAGCACACTAAGATGTGATGATAACACTTTCCAGAGCTTGAATCGATTACAAAGAATACATCTAATGAATTACAAGTTCTAACATACACCACGAATATACCATATACTTACATATGACACATAACTTGGTAATTGATAAAAATAATTGCTTTTCGATTAGCTATTGTAAGTAAGCTTTTTAAAAGCCCCTCCTCTAGGCCTGATATAAATCACTATCCTATCTCTATGTATTACAGTACTGACTGGTTTCCATTATCAGTTTTTTCATGAATGAAGATTGACTTCTAAATACGTGTAGATTGATTTGCTCGAAGTGATAGCATCCATGTGTCAATCTATCTCTCTGTACTAATCCACTTGAACCTCTAACCTTTCAATCTATTTGATGTTTGATGGTATTGAACAACCCTTTTTCCGACAGTTATTTTGGGGTTAGCTTCAAAAATTGACCTTTCAAGAGCGAATGTGATATTTTTGGTACAATTCCTCTGAGATATTTGTATTTATATCTGTACTAAAGATGAAGTTATTGTTTCTTAAGTAAGTGTGATGATATATTTGGTTCAATTCCTACGAGATTTCAATTTGAGTTTGGATTTATTTCTGTTCCTAATTTGAAATTATTGTTTCTAAAGTCAGTGTGATATTTTTGGTTCTATTCCTTTGAGATGTTTGGGGTTTTTTCTTTACTAAAGGTGAAGGACCGCGTAACAATTGCGCAAAAGTTTTGTCCCAAAAAGGACTGATTTGAATTTTTGCGCTAAAAATGCCCATTTTGGCAGCTACTTGCGAAGGTGCATGATGCAATAGTGTACTTGTAGAGGTCTCGAGACTCTTGACTCTTTTCACACACTCAAGCAAGCTCGTCATCGTCAAATACATTTCTTTGTATTTGCTTCCTTTACAAAAAAAGTTATCGAATGTAAGAGTCTTACGAGTCTTACAGCTTCCTGCATCTGAATACATAGAAGCAAACGCAAAAGCAAGCGCTGAATCTCTCCACGCTTTACTATAAAAGCCGACTCGAAAACCAAGGTAGGAACTCAGTCGTCGTTTGTATCCAATGGAGGTCGCAGGAGGTCGTACAGTAAGCTTCTGGGCAATCCTCGGATTGGCAGGAATGATGTTGCTTTTCACCCTCCCGGACTGTGGTGAGGCGGCGGCCATGCCCTCATTAGGCGGGGGCAACGGAGATATGCGTTCGGCCATTAAGTTTTTACAAGACATGGACAGCTATTATGGACAAATTGCTCGTCCTAGGTAAGCATTATCTTGTCAAATATCTAAAAAAAAAAAATCTTCATTGAAAATTCTATTTTCCCCCTTTATAACAAAAGTTATGCCAAAAAATGGTCGAATCCGAAACTTTTGAAAGCTTATAATTCACGATTAAGGTAATTTTTGTTCAATCAACTGGGTTTGAAAATCGTCTCATTTTACAACTTATAGTTAATTTTTTAAATGTTCAAACACTTTGTTTTGACAACATTATTGTGTCCATTAATGCAAGCATTCATAAAAGGAGTCTTTCCACAAATGTCTTTTCCATTAAAATCAATGTTTTAGGCAAATTAACATTTTGACAATTTTTAAGGCATTTTAAAAATTCCAATGAGACATTTGGGCTGATTTTCAAACACTTTGAAATGTAATGGCAATATTTGAAATATCTACTGAAATTGTATAAATTCAAAAGACGTTCAGAGGAAGAAGAATGCCCAGACTACATTGAAGATTGCGACAATTGGAACCGATTTTATTGGATTCAAAATGCTGATACGTCGCTTTCTAGGCTTTCTAGACCGAGGTAGCATTGGTTTGATCAATGTTCCACCAAAGCACTTTGAAATTCTAATGCACTTCCTAAGGTCTCAATTTCGAGATTTTTGGCGAGCGAAGCGAGCTGAAGATATCTGTTGAAAAATTAGGACTGAAATTGACATTTTTAACAACATCTTTGTGCCCATTAATGCAAGCATTAATTATTGGAGTCTTTCCATAATTGTCTTTAACTTTAAAATCAATGTTTTTGCTAATTTTGCTATTTTCTTTGGATTTTTGCTCGCTTCGCTTGCCTTATTGATGAATTGAGAATCCAACCGCACATCTCCACTAGTCACTATCCTGAAAATAAACGCACAATGCACTATTTTACCTATTTTAAAAAATCAATTAATAAATATTGTACTTTTTTAGATTTGGAAAACGCAGTGGATTAGGAAACGAGCGGAACCTGGAATCCATGCAAAGTTACCAACCTCAATTGATGGGATTTGTAAGTCTGACACTTAAGATATCAATTTCTGATGATTTGATTAAAAGTTTCAAACATTTCAGGATCGTCGCTGATGAATTTCTACCTACCCGGCCCTTTTTCTCTGTATGACAGTATTTGAAGAAATCCAGTTCTAAAAAAGCGTTGTATTCTCGTGATGAAGCAGCTCCAAGATGTTTTTAAAAGTAGTCGTCTATTTGTCTAATTTTGACACACACTCATTTTATTATCATGATCTCATTACTTATGTTTTACTCGAAAATACATATCATGGACAGATATTTAGCAATGCAAAAAATGTTTGTACCAATTTTTGCAATATTTGCATCCGGAACGGAATTTTGTCAAAGAAAATAATAAAAAGAAAAAAAAATAAAAATAGCAAAATTAATACAGGAAGGCAATACAGGAAATACATTCAGTGTTTTCCATTTGAAAGACAATAATATAAATAATTGATATATACTGATTGACGTCATTTAGATGACAATCATAGAAATTCAATCTTCTCTAATCGGAAATCAAATCAAAAATATTTTGACTCAGCAAAAGCAAAATTATTCATTCCTTTCATCTTCAGATTCTTCTTCCTCTTCATCTGAATCATCATCTTCGTTATCTTCGTTAGCCTTGTCATTCGACTCCTCTTCCTCCGTTTCGTCTTCACTATCATTATCTTTGTCAACTTCGTCATCATCATCAAGACTGTCATGATCATCACCTTCCGCATCTTCATTCTCGTCCACTTCTTCATTCTCATCATCATCAACTTCCTTACTTTCTTCAATAGTTTCCAAACCCTCTTCATTGACCGGTTCACCTTTGACAAGCTCTCCAGCATGCTCATCGGCACCCAACTCATTATCAACATCACCTGCCAAAACGCTCAAGTAGTCCTTGACAAACTCCCAATCAATCTTGAAAATACGAATAATTCCATCCGTGGTCGCAGTAAAAATCTTTTCTCCGGACATTTGCAAGGCCATAATGGATCCTTCATGTCCTTCAAAAGTCCTCAACAAGTGTCCACTTTTGGCATCAAAGCACCTAACTATACCATCACCGCAACCAGTGACCACCAGGCCTTTGTAGAACTTGACCAAAGTCACTGACAAGTTGTGCCCTTTGTAAATCAACGTATTGTCCCCATGTTCAGTGACCCAACATTTGGAAGTTCCATCCACTCCGGCAGTGTACATTAATCGGTGATTAACAAACATGGACAAGATGGCTCCTTTATGAGCTTCGAAACTTAGGGTGGCTTTACCGGTTTTTATGTCCCAAAATCGGATAAAACCGTCGGATGAGGCGGTGTACAATTTCTTGCCTTCGGGGTCGGTTGCCATGGAGGTGATGCCGCCGGTGTGACCTTTGAGGGTCTGAACATGAAAAAAAAATAATCAGCTTAATGTACATGTATTTGCTGTATTTGTCCGTATATGAAAATGAATTTTCAAATAAGTGAGTATCTTACGTATAGACATTCGCCTGAATACAGCGACCATATTTTGGCTGTAAAATCCGCTGAGCCTGTAATCACTGCATCTCCTTGAGCAATCAACAAATCATCATTATTGTTACCATCCTGTAATTGCTCATCATCCAATTCTGTATCGGATACTTCGGAATCTTCATCTTCTGTATCCGGATCCAAACCGTTAGGTAAGAAAATTAAAGAATACACACCAAAGCTGTGGCCCTAAACGCAAAGTTTAAGAAAGTAGTTACGCAACCTCTCACATATAATACATTCTCCTTACTGTATATGAAAGTCACCAGTATTATGAGTATTGTAACTTTTTTTGACGATTTTCACACACTGTGATGTTACCTTAAAAGACCGAATGAGAGGTTTACTCCGATTAGTTTTGGTGATTTTTGAGTGCCAAACTCTCGCAGTTTTGTCATTAGACGTCGAGAAGAGCAGGTCTTTTGTCACCAGTATTTTATGTATTTTGGAGGTATGGCCTTTGTATGTGAACATACACTTGGTGGAGGTCAGATCCCATTTCTTGATGGTGGCATCTGCAGACCCCGTAAATACGTATGTATCGAATACAGCTGCACATGTAATGTAGCTCTTGTGTCCCCTAAATGTATTCGTTACATATAGAAAGAGACTTTCTTTGTATTTTGTCAATCCAATAGAAGAAGACTTACGTGAGGACTCCCAAACATTTAGGATTTTCCGGATCAACGGGCTGCATAATTTGTCCAAAGGGATTAAATCTAGGTTGGTCTTCTAGGTCCCAAATTCGAGCTGTCGCATCCTCAGAACCACTTACCAATACACTTTCGTCGGAAGCCAATGCCAAACAGTTGATGCCATCTTGGTGGCCTTCAAAAGTTTCTATCAACTCTCCCTCACGTTTCTTTTTCATTTGACGCGCTATAAACGGTAACAAAATGATTGACTTTGATTCTACGAACGAAAATACAAAATAGACTTACTCAAATTGTATTGACGAGCCATTCTTGTAAGAAAATTGAGTTTCTTTGGACTTTTACTGTTGCCTTTTTTAGTAGCCCCCATTTTGTTGGCTTTTACTATTGTTACTGAGAGACCATATATTGTAGTATGTTGTTAGCAACGCCTAGATGTCGTTTCTACAATGCATCAAATATTGATACTTTTCAAGAAATACATAGGAATACAGACACCTGAGAGTATTATACAAACTGACTACTCAAGAGTCCGGCAATTCAAGATGACTTGCTCTTAAAAGTCCGGCAAAGTCCGGTAAAGTCCGGTATGATATTATACAAAACGCCATCTACCCATTTTATTTAGAGCCACTGTTTATTTAGCACTATGGTGTGTTATTCAGCTTTTTATATTCATAGTATTCTCAGACACATAAATAGCAACATGATTTGGTTTTCTCTCTTCTTTTTCTATGATTTTTTGGGGTGGGATAAAATCTAATGCTGCATTTTGGGGGGGCATAAATAAAGCTGGCTTTCTTTCTTTCGTTCTTTCCACTGCTTGTGTTGTTGTTGTTGTTGTTGCGTTGCACAATATCTCTCTCGTCTCGGTTTTTGGTATTGGAACACAGTCATATAATTCTTTATCACCTTTCTTCTGATTTTTTTTCAAAGGCAACGTACAATTTTCTTTTGGTTACAAGTGCTTGACATGCAATTGCAATGAAACAAAACTGGGAATGCAAATACAAGCGTTTTATGGGGTAGTACGTACACTAGGCTGTAATAGAGGGTGAACTCATCTACTTATGCTAAAATTCTCCACCCACCTTCCTTTATTTTAGACAGATTTCTCAAATTCTGTTTTGGGATACTATTTTCTTTCTTTCTAGAGTAAATCATGCATTTTTGGGGTTGGAATCACATTACAAAAAAATTGGGATTATTTGGGGTGAAATACATGCTGATGTGATGAATACTTCGTACAAATCAATTGTGATGATGGAAGTATTGGAATATATATAACAAAGGTAAGCAAAGAATAAAGTGGTTTAGAACTAGGTATTACGAAGTAATGCAGAAGATGACAATGGAAAAACTACTTAAAGACATTCACAACTTTTTTGCGGGTACGTCTAAGCAGGCCCAAATCTTCAGAGCTGCCGCAACTGCCTTCACAGGAGGCTGCCTCCTCGGCAAGCTCACCGGCCTGATTTTCCTCCACCGATGTGAAACTAGACGAGGACACGGTCCGCGTCCTCCTTACGGCTTGCGAAGGGACTGAAGTTGACTTAGTATCACTGGCAGCTTTGGCCGATTGCGTGCGCGTTACCTTTGTTCCATTATTGATGATGTCCTCAGACGACGCAGTAGGCGCGCCCGGCGAGTGCTCGTGATCAGTACCGGCCGGTGTCGAAGAGGGCGCGGCGGCGCTACTTGAAGTAGCTGCATAGCCGGTCAACGAGCTGCTATCGATTTGGATCTCAGTAGTGAGATTGGTGGTCATATTTCGACTGGGACTTTTGCTGCTTAACCTTCGATGAAAAAAGCTGCCGCCCCCGTGGGCGCTGTGGCCTTTATTGGCCTTGTCTCTGGTGTGGACCCTAAAGGACCTCTGAAATAAAAGTACACTTATGAAGGTTATGTGACAATTTTGAAGGTATTTCCAGAATTTACCTTATTGGCAATTTTCTTTTTAACTTGACTGGCTTGCTCAGTATTGGCGGATTTGAGCGTTTCAACGGTGAATTCAAATCCAATATCCTCTTTTTTGGTCAGGACTTCTTCAATGGGTTTTTCAATGGTATCGTGATCGATCCACGTCAGACCCATTTCCACTTTTTCCGCCATATCTGCCCATTTTTCTCGGTTAGATAAGCATCCGTCAAGCAATGGTTTAATCCAAGGGAAAGACTCTGAGAGCGAAGTGTAGAGTGGAGTGCAAACCGCGTCAATAAAGTCCACCTGCATTTTGGGCAGTTCATCCTTGCGGTCGCGATCCATCATGGCCTTTTAAAAAGAAGAAAGATTGCATTAACATCAAAAGATAGAGGAGCTGCCTAAAACACACTACTGTGTGCAGTGGCAAAATAAGAAAAAAGTGCAGAAAAAGACAAAAAAAAAAAAGAATCTTCTTTGTAGATGGTCACAGTGTTTGAAAATCATTCTACAAAAGGTCTCATTTTACAACCTTACGAATTTGGAAAAATTGGTAATTTTGGAAAAAAAATGTGAACTTGGAATAAAAAGTGATTTTCGAAAAAATGTGATTTTTGAAATTTTGTGAAGTAGAAAGAAGCTAGAAATAAAATGCTTTCTAAATGAGCTACTCACAATGGGTTGAGTGTTGAGCCTCAACTTTTCAAGGTCACCCTGATCAAAAAATTCGTCTGCCACACGTTTGGCCAAAAGGTGCTGTTGCTCCCAGGGTTTAGCAATAGCACTTACATCACAGGCGGTCATTAGCATGCCACACAGCACTGCAAAGGAAAAACATGAGACACCAAAACTCATTTCCAACTTTTTAACAACTCTTTGTAGTGCTCGAGTATCTCTTTCTCTATCTCCAGTTGCAGGAGAGCTGTTTTAACGTGAAGAACCAAGGTTGCACAATGGGCAAAAATGACCCAAATTAGGACCAATCCGACCAATCCACATTTTTTTCAAATAGCGTACATTTTTTTGAAGAACGTACATTTCCATTACGTTCAATTTTTTGAAATATCGTTCATTTTTAAAAGAATATTTTTTTTTGAAATATCGTACATTTTAAATTGTTTTGAAAATAAACGTTGCTCGCTTCGCTCGCAGTATTGTGTTTTTCAATAAGTTGTGCCTACTGTGTAGTGTCTAATAAAGAGCCACCAACCAAACAATAGTAATGAAAAACTTTTGGTCTCGTGAATTACACTCGCTGAGTCTCTACTACAGTAGACAAAAGAGCATTGGTTAGCGAATAGGATTTTACTTTAAATATCGGATTTCAAGAGGAGCGCGAAGAACAGCAGCTCAAGTCTTTTGTTTGGTTTACCTTTGATGTAACACAGAAAAGTTTGCGAGAGCGAGAGTGGTATACAGAGCAATAAGATATCCTTTTTGGTTGAAAATCACTCAGAAAAGTCTCATTTTACAACATTGCTCAAAAGACACTTTTGATGATATGCTTTAAAAAAACGTACAGTTTTTTTCGAAATAAAGTACAATTCTTTGAAATAACGTACATTTAAGAAAAAAATATCAGAGACTTACGCTGCTTCTTTTCTGTTTCCTGCCAATCGATTTCCCCACAGTTTGCTGTCTCTAAAAATCGATCTTTCTTTCGAAAGTAAAGTGCCAAGTCGGTGGAAAGAATGGCCTGTTCCACCACTTTCATCACACGACGATAGTCTTCCGTGTTCAGGCCCTGGGAAAACAATAAAATTAGAGTAGAACTGCTGCTGCTAGTTTCCGCTATAAATAAGGCAATAATTAGTGTACCTGGAATATGTTATTCCCTTCGGAGCTGAGAATCATGACACACTGGTCAAAATGGTGATGCTCCATAGTGGATGTAGAATAGAGGATGGCCAGAGGCGATTCCACTTTTGACTGGAAAGCATTGTTGGTGCCGCGGTGGTCTAAGTCGTGACATAGGCAAGCCACTAAAAGCCCAAAAATCTGAAAAGGTTCCAAGCATGAAAGGTTTTTAGAAAGCCCTATCATATCTTTAGAGTGATTGCAAATCCCAGCTTTTGCTTACATTTTAGGGGGGATACACACTATGTAAAAAGTCCAATTTTTGTCCAAAAAGTAGATTATTGATGTTTGTTAGAACCTACCCACCCTAATCTGTAGAAAGTAAGTCACACTATTAAGTGATTCGGATTTTGAATCTAATGATTTTTTAGACAAAAAATTACTTTTGGAACACTGTGTAGGGATGATATTATGTACTTACTTCTAAATCGTCCATAAATCGGTCCATTTTGCCGGTACGCAATACAGTAAACATGGTCTGACAAACGTTGAGCGCGTGCCTCCAATTGTGGTAACTGACCGGCCTGTAATTCTTCTTGACACTGAGAACCCATCGACAGAGGACTTTGTAAGGAATGTTGTATTGCTGTACCAAACCAAACTCCATAAACATTCGGATAGTGACCTTATAAGTGTCTTCATCTGGCAAAGTCATGTCATTGAATTTGTAGCTAAAAAAATTCAAAGAAATGATTAGAAAAAACATTGATTTCAACAGTGAAGACATAAATGGAAAGGCTCCATCATTAATGAAATGCTTGGATAAATGGACACAAAGATGTTGTAAACATACTTTAGCGGTCCACAGATGTTTAAAACATGAAAAATTCATGTTAAGCAAGCTTTGAAAAACACTTGTTTTTCAACGACAGAATTTACGAGAAAGCCTCAAGTCCCATGGGGAGGACTTGGATGTAAGCTGTAGGCCTGGTGGACTACTACACTGGTGCACAAGTCCTGCTGTTCTGCCAGAAAAAAAGAAGGACTTTTACACTAGTCCTATTGACAATCGATTGGCTGAGGCTGTATTCTCTTGGTAACAAGGGAATCTGTATTTTCGTTCTGTGAATGTATTGGATCCGTATTGGATCTTAGTCAAGTGTTTCTTGACTTCTTTTATTGGAAATCGTGAAGAAGTAAAGTTGATCATGACTGATGATCATTCCAGTTTGAGAACGATTTGGTATTCTAAACTGTATTTTGTATATCTCAGATGTATTGTTGTATCTTGCAACGCAATTCCCCAAAAATGTATTTGAATAATACATCAAAGCATGATGCAAGGTGAGAGAAGAGTGAGTTGGAGCCTCTGACTGTAAATATTGTGTAGTCTAACTTTTTTGTGATGCGTAAAAGAAGATGCACTACGACTACAAGCAACAGTATATCTGAAGTATTATCCAGGCTTGGTTCCTTTCAAATGTAAGGCAACAAAACCTGTTGTAGTACAATTCTCAAAGGACATTTTTCAAAAAGCAATAACAGTAGTTTTTCCATATCGAAATACGAATGTACCAGTCCCTTAGGACAGCTGGCTTTTTCGCACTTTGTATAAGTGATGCTTTCTCGCTTTTTTCCTGCTGCTGAGCAAACACAAAAAACTGTATTCATACCTATGTAATGAATATGTATTGGCTGTGGGAATAACCGCCTTAGCCAGTTCTTCTGTGTCATCTATAGCCGCAGATGCGTGATAGCTGAGGCAATCCAAGGCCACTTTCTGCTTGGCCATCATTTTGACGGCGCCCTCGTACATCTTGGTGTTGTGGATGCCGATGCCGCAAAAGATGGCGAAGGCCTCAAACAAAGCGATGTCCGACTCATTGAAAGTAGAACCAGTGTTCTGTAACGATTACAACGACACAATAAAGATTATCCCCATGTGGCACCGGCAGAGCCCTAAAATGGCTTTGGGTGGGATTAGCCGAAAGCATTACTTTCNAAAAAGAGTATCCAATAAGCCCGTGATCAAGCGAAATTTTGAAAATGAACATGGTCCGTGCTAGCACGATTATTAGATTCTTTAGAGTACACACTGGGTAAAATCACTTCATTTTGGTGACAAAAATTGAACACCACAAGTGATGGTCACTTGTGGTGTTCAATGTCCATTGTGCACTTTAAAAGATGGTATTAAAAAGAGAAAGGCATTAGTGTATTACCTTGTTGATGAGCTGTGCCACACCAATCACGTCGCGCTGTCCATTAAAGATAGGCAAGCAGAGCATGGTCTTGGGAACAAAGCCGTCCTTATCCTCTAACTTCTCGCCCAACCAGTTGGCCACCGAGCTCAAGTTCAGCACCTAAATCAATCCCTCATCATTCACTGCTGTAGTAGCTTTCATCAGATATAGGAAGCAAAATAACGTGACATCAGCATGTCTTCAACAGCTGCTGTGACAGTTATTAATGTACTCATCTCTACGTTCGGCTAATGCATCTCATTGTCACCAAATGTTTGCTTCTCTTTCTAGGCTTATTATGATGATGCAAGCATTACTCCATCATTGCTAGCCGAGAGCTGATGCTTCAACTCAAATTAAAACTTTTCCAATTATCTACAGAATGCTGCTGTTTCAGAAAGTTTTGCAGTACAAAAATAAAATAATCAAGACGCTTGGCTTTAATACTTACTTGAGCTGTGGCAGCTACAAATTTGGCAATTTTGGCTCTCCTGGATTGATGCAAAGTCTCGTCAGTTTGCCCATAAGTCCTTATTTCTGGGCACTCCGAAGTCAATTCCCAAACTCGATGAAAAGCGATTTTGGTGCCTTCCAAAATCGCGGCCAAGTTGGTATTAGGCAGTGGGCTGGGCGGCCCGCCACAGCCCCCTCCGCCAGCACTGCTACAAGGGCCTCCACCCGAGCCACTGCCAACGCTGCCGGAACTGGGCTCATCCTAGCAGAAAGTCATTTACTTAGTGAATTTATCATGCAGTATCTTCTGATACTCTAAGTTCTTGAGGCGTTAGCTGGCGCTGCTGCTGACTTGCATTCCACGCAGTGCAGTAAAGCTTCAAGCTCATTCATCAGCGGAAACATGTATCTCTAATACTGAGACCGGTCTGGGACCCATTTATCAACGCTGATACACACTGGGTGAGAATATGTAAAAAAGTCTCCTTTGACAACATTGTACTGAAATGTTGTCAATTTTTGGCGGGAAAATTCAAAGTTCACTAAATCGGCACTCTACTGACAAGACAGGAATAATTTCATGAGACATTTTTTGGTACTTTTCATACACTGTGCCCCAGTATGGATAGAACTTCCATTTGTACTATTTTTCCTATGTATATGTTTATTTACTTCTTTGCTACAGTAGTAATATCCTCAAAAATTCTCAAGTTTCAAGAGAATTACGGAAATGAAGATGGCATGTGTCAAAAGCTTATTTGTGTCATGCAAAGATTGTTATTATGTAATGTGCTAAGTAAGTAAGTAGTTTAGTACAATACGCTTAGGGGAGGGCTTAGAGAGGTGAAATTCTAGACTATGCATACTTACTTCAGCTATACCACTACTAGTGGTTGATGGAAAAACAAAAGTGTCCCCTGGGACATGATGGATGGGCCCACCCCCAATGGCGGCCGTGCTAGCCGATCCCGAATTGACTGAACTGGGGCTTTTACATTCCGAGCCAATGGCGTTTAATGAAGCATTGACAAAGAAGTTGGCATCGTCAATCTGAAAGGGAGAGGATTCAATTTAGATCGTGAACAGCAGCAGCTTGTTGATGTTTATTTGGAAGGCTTTCCAACTCTTTTTACAGCTGCTGACACACTGTGTCAATATAGTAAAGATCTGCTCAAACACAAAGGTTGCTTTCTACACCCCCCTTGCTTGTTAGTTTTAGGATACTACGTTTGTCCATAGTGTTGGAAAATCACTCAAAAGTCTCATTTTTACAATATTGCTTTTTTTTTTCAATTTCAAAATTATTCAACTTTGAGAGTACGTATATTAATTTTTCAGGGTGTGTCACACTTGTAAGGGTGTGTCGCAATTTCAATGATATCTTGCACTTTAAATGGTGTGTCAAACTTTCGTGGGTATGTCAAAGTTTCGTGGGTATGTCAAACTTTCGTGGGTATGTCACACTTTCGTGGGTATGTCACACTTTCATGGGTATGTCAAACTTTCGTGGGTATGTCACACTTTCGTGGCTATGTCAAAGTTTCTAAGGTATGTCACACGTTCATGGGTATATCACAATAATTTTTTGTGTGAGATATTTTTGGTAACTTTTTAACACTGCACTGTGTTGTTGTATCAGGACAGATACATTGAAGCCCTCTAATTGGATACATTTCTACACTTATGTTCTAATTTGAAAGTTGTAATCTTACCGCATCGTACATCCTCAAATCCAGGAGATAGACAGTACATCTTTCGCATGTAAGCAAGGATTTGGCCTCTGTAATGATGGTGGAAACGAGACGTTCTAAGCTCATCTGTTCTTCGAATAGACTTTTGGCCAAAGAAAGTAAAAGCTGTTCCAAAAATAGATCATGATCAGTAAGATAAACAAGGTGACAATGGATGTCAATACAACAATACTATGTACCTTATTCTTTTTGTATTCTAAGATGGAGACTTCGAAAAGCTGAGCATTTTGTATCCCAATCCCGCAAAATGTCAAATACCGCTGAAATACTTTCAAGTCCGTTTCACTGAATTCGTATCCATGATTACCATTGGTCTTGTTCATGATTTGAGCTACACCAATGACTTCTCCATCAAAGTTGCAAACGGGCATGCTGACGAGGGAATGGGTAGTGTAGCCGGTTTTTACGTCAATCTCACGGTTGAATCTGGGATCCTGCGGAATACATAAACAAAATCAAATACAATACAAGGTCATCGCTTACAGGCAAATGAGTGATGCGGCAATAATACTGCTGCAGAACAGCAAATTCTTGGTAAACAGTGGGTAAAAATCATCAAAAATGTCTCATATGTTGTAAAATGAGACTTTTTGAGTGATATTCAACTACTCCGTAAGTGTGTAGGTATATGTAATATGTATGCGCATCCTGTATCCTCGTTAAAAGTAGAATACGTGACATTACCTCATAAGCATCCTTGATGTTGATTGTTTCCTTAGTCTCGGCTACATTCCCACAAATGCCCACTCCGAAAGGAATGGTGATGGATTCAGCGTTGGCTCGACTCATTGCCTCTTCCAAGCCTGCAATTACAATAACAATAAACCTCTACTCCGCAGCAGTACTTTCATTATTTCCATGGAATTCCGTGGAACTGCAAAACACCCCCAATAAATCTGCCGTTTTAGGTTCTTTAATGAGTTGTAGTGCATATATCACAGCAGCAGCCAGCAGTATCTAAAATGGAACTGCATAGACATAGAGTTGTAGTCAAATCTGCGGAAAACTAAGATTTCCCAAGAGACCTTTTTGGAAACTTTTACTTCGGTGGTGGAAAAAAAGAAAGTCTAATATACTCTCAAGTCTCATCTTCGACGCTACTCTCCAAAATCTAATGGAGATAGATTGCGTTGGTTTCGTAATATGATGGATTGGATCCGACGTTGATTCAATCCATTTTCTGACAAGTAAATGGTACAGACCATATTATTGAATCACGAAAATAACCGTAGCTCGCTTTGGTTAAAAATAATCGAACGAAAAAATAAACGCAGCGAGCTGCAAATAATTTTAAATATGACGAGGAATGTTTTCCATCAAATGCAAATGTATTTGAAACCAAAGTGAATTCCAATACTGCAGCAACAGAAGGGAACATTGCTCCTTTCCACGCTAAGGAAATGTCTAAAGCAAAAAAAAAACTTTTGTTGTTGCAAAGTATGGTGGGAAAGGCAACAACAGCAGGAAAAAGGCCCTAAACCCCTGCATTTTTTCATCTAGGTATGTTTCTTGCAGTTGTTGCTAAGCAACCAAAAGCGTTGTAAAGCGAAACGAGCTTCATTTTTATTTTTTCGCCTATCGATCAATTGTTGTCAACCTTTTTTTTAAACTTGAAAACCTTTGATATTTATGATTTATGAAGTAAAAAGGTCAATTTTAATGCATAAAAAGGTCAATAATAACCGAGGAATAGGCGAAAAAATAAAGGTAGCTCGCTTCGCTCGCAATATTGTAAAGTCTCAACTCCTTGACTGAATAATTGGAGAGCAATCAGTAAGTCAAATGTTAGCTAACTTTATATTCGTTTGGTCTTTTCAAAGGCTCTGCTGCTGGTCTTCGTAAAGGCTCAATGCATTCTAGGCACAAGAGGGGGAAGGGAAGCAAAGCAGCGGAGCTTGAATTGAGTCGACTACTACGCAGAGTAGCAAAAATAGGCAATCAAGTTAAGTTACCCGTGTCGACTTTGACGTCGAATAGCTTGGCCTCAAGGTAGCGTTTTCCCCTGGGACCTCTGGCCAGAAAGAGGCTGGAGCGATCGGCCTTGGTCAGCCGGCAGACGTTGACCAGGATCTTGTGGCACAAGACGTTGATGTCCAACTCGTTGCTGATGTCCAAGATCAGCTCCATCAATTTGTCATTTTGAGCCATCAGCTCCAAATCTGAGTCTTGGTCTTCTTTTTCCTCGTTTTCATTATTGGACACAATTTTGCATTTGGATGAACTTGAACTTGAGCTTCCCGAGGCCAACCATTGATGGAACAAATCCGAGGTCACGGATTTGCGGCCTGTCCGCGGAATCATGGAGGGCGAAGGCTCGCATTCTAATGTGTCGTCTTCTTCTTCGGTCTCCTCTATTCCTGAATGCCTGTAAGGGAGATACACTTTTAGAAAGCAGAGTCCTGCTGAGAAATGCATTATTCTAATCTTTTTTAAATGGTCTCTCGTTTAGCTAAATTGTGTGTGCAGTGGTAAGTTTGTTAAGAAAGCATCTTAGCCTAATTTGCAACCACTTAACAAACAAACTTTTTTTTTCCATTTTCAAATATGTACTCCTACGTAGTAAAATTTGTTCAACTAACAACTTGTAAGCTACATCTACAATGAATGTCACGTCTTCCTTTGCAACTCTCGTTATTTCTAAGTAGAGCCACTTGGGAAATGCAGAACATCACCATCATCACTAATTAGCCTTCAATTAGCAATTAACCTACCTCAGGTTAGGTAGTTCCAGGTTGGATGCTTGACTATTATTTCCATTTTTTTCGCCACTCTTTCTAATTTCCTGGTTTTTGTCCCATTGTTTCTGGACCTTTTCCAAGAGCTCCGGTCCTGCGTTCCGCTCCAACCATTCTTGTAAAAATTTGGGGTGCGAGCGCAAGTAAGCCGAGACCGAATGGTCCTCGAGGTGCTGGTCCATTGTTTAGGTCTCTTAGGACCTCTGGTACACAAAACTACATGTGCTGAATAGGTACACTGACAATCAAAGCTGACTGACTGTCTAGGACTGACTAACTGAGAAGGAAGCTGAGAAAATGGGCGAACACAGAAGTCGACGACTACTCGCGGCGCTGCGCGCAGTTAGATGACGATTTTGCTTGGCCTCGGCTTTGCTATAGAGGAAGCTGAGGCTGCTTCTACTGAGGCTGCTGCTGTGGAGTACACTGCAGACTGCTGCTGCTGTGGCGCCTTCCCTGCTGGCCTCAGACGGCCTCCAAGAAAGAAGAAGCCTCTCTTTTCTAAGCAGAGAAAACAAGCGCGCTAGCTTCGCTACTACGCTACTACTACAGATTCTTCGTTCGCTACTACGAGGAGAACATCCAGAGCTTCAATGTGACTTGAGTAGCGAAGCTCAACCCCCTCCGATGGCGGCAAAAACAGTCAACGATTACAAATAGAGCTCCTCTTTTAGTGCGATACCCTTTTTATTGCTTTTCGAGTGGAGCGGAAGTAATTGAAGATATACGAGCGAAGCGAGACCTTTTTTTAGAACTTTTGGTTCAGTTTTCGCACTTTGACTATTTTGGTACATTGTCAATTTGCAGAGACATGCTTCATTTTGTCGAAATTGACATAAACGAGACCTTTAAGAATGGGTTTGTAACCACTGTGCAAAAATCTGCAAAATCATGTCTCTGGATGGAGTTGGTTTTTGTTCATATTTTCCTTCGCTTTCATGTTCTTTTTTTGATGATAAATGACTCAGTTGATTCAAATCTGTGGGTACTATGTAACACAAAACTGTAAAATGTAGAAGCATTGTTAATTGTTACAAGCCAAGAATAAAATCTTGTTACAAATTCCCCGAATTAACCTTCCGCAAGCTTCCGTGGGTCATTGCATATTCAGGAGGCAAAAGCAAATCCAAGCAGCTCGACTACATGTAGTATGTGTATGATGAAATCCCTATCATCCTCCATAACAAAGTCAGAATAATGGATTGGATGGATGGCTCTTCCTTTAGACTCTATAGGAGTACTACTACTACTTGATCGAAAGTACTATTGAGCATCAGACAGACAGCCAAGCAGATAACAGCAGCAGTCTTAGCATCAGCATCACACTCTCCTGACAGTCGAGTCGAGAGCAGAGTGAGAGAAGAGACGAGAGTGAGAGAAAACATGGTTAAGACCCTGTGATTTGGGGTCTCTTCTCTTGTTGTACTACCACTACTTTCCTATTCCTTGGGCTGCTCCAACCAACCAAAGAAACTCAAGGGATTATTTCACCTATAAAACAATCTCCGCTACCTTTTTAAGGTACACTTTGGACATCTATCAAAGTTCAAAATTGTTTAAAATTCGAATTTTTGTTAAGTCCAAAAAATGACATTTTTGTAACACTGAATGTATCACATTTGGAGTGGAGCAAGTCCAGCTACGGGCTACTTTGGACACCTATATTTAGACGAATTTTAGGGTCCAAGAAAACCAGTGTATGAAGTGAGGAGAGAAGAAGCAGAGGACACATCATCGCGCTCATGCACAACCATACTCAATATAGAAGCTCTGCTGCAGCAGTAGCCTTGCAGCCTTGCTTTCTCTCCCCCCAGATCACATTGAGGCCCATTCAGAGAGTAGAAAGAGGCTAGTAGTCCTACTCTCTTTCTTCTTCCCCTACTCGCCATCGTAGAGGCCGCTTCAACTTCGTCGTCGTCTACTAGGAACAGAAGACTTTGCAAAAGAAAGCTTCAACCCTTTTTACCGGCTAATGATCGCCTTTAGCACAAGGAGTAGGGTGACGGAAATTTTTAGATTCAGCTCTGCTTTGCATGGTTGATAGTGTGTATGATACTAGTTAAAAATATGGCATTAGTTTTGCCAAAAAGCAAACAAGCGAAGACAAGGGTTAATTTCGTGCGACCTGAATAGTTTAGGGCATGAAATGTGCGGCCTGAGTCAAATCTGGCCCATAACCACTTTACCCCGAAATCGCTACTTAGAACTGAAGCTAACCTTCGTACGATTTATCTTCTTTGGCAATTTCTTTAAAGTCACCCTCGTTTACGCTTGCTTACTTTT
>LT727937.1:315858-352161 GCA_900157175.1 Oithona nana
AAAAGCCTCAAAAAATCAAAAATGGGTTAAAGAGCCATTTTCATAAATGTATTACTTTTATACTTTGGTTCTAAAGTCAATTTGAAATTTTTATTGAAGTAAATCCATAGTAGTGTTACCGTATTTTTTGCTAAAATCCGCGTACTTTTAACCTAAACACCATCTAGCGGAATTTTGACAGGAGATCCAAGAATTCGATGGAAATTACTGAAAATCACATGGGTCACATGTTCACTTTGAAGCGTCCAAGTGGTAACTGAAGCGCTTTTTTTCAAGGTGCTGCTGCACTCTCAACCACGCGCTTATGGACCATTCAACCATTCTGCTGCTGCAGAGCGTCGTCTCTCAAAATCAAGTCATAGTAGGCAACGCTAAGGCGTTAGAGGGTAAGTAAACGACGCTCATCGCAACCGGTGTCAAAACTACTTGACAGATGTGCCAGCAGCCAGTGGAAAAATGAAGAAAATTGAGGCTTTTAAAAATGGTCAAAAAATGAGAGATCTTGTCACACTGATTCAAACATCTCATTTTAGTCCTAAAAATCAAAGTGACTGTAAAATTATTAAGTCAAAAATTTTTGAATTGTTTGCGCAAAAAATCGTTGAAAATATAGTTGAATTTTCGGACAAAAAAGTTTATAAGACCAGTGTGTAAGAAGCACTTTAAAAAAAAGATGAGATGCTCACAATTTTGTATGTAATTTTCAAAGGCCTCAAAGATTCTCAATCTCAAGTGTTTTTAACTTTGTTTTTGTGTGGCGGTGTCCTAAAATATTAAATTAAAAATATTTGATGCAGTAGCAGGTCTTGGAGATTCTAAGAGCATCGAAAATCTTTCATCCTTAGATAGCTAAGGGCAGTTATTTATGCATCTCCATAGGCCGAGACAAGAACAACCAACGGAGGAGATCTGCTGCTACCATCAAATTTAGTTCTTGGCAGGAGACTCAGCTGCTGCTGAAATGGGTATTTCATTGTAGTAGTAGAACTTAGAATCTCGTTTTTCTTCCCTTTAAATATCTTGCAGATCCAGAATTTCCAGATGCGAAGCTACTACCTTTAGACAGGCAGCATTTCAATCGAAGATTTGCTCAGAATGTTGAGATTGTTGCCAAGAAGATTTCAAAGAGGATCGAGAAGACTTGAAAAGCCTTGTTCAACCTGATACTCAGCAGGGGGATTTAGGTTTCCAAATCCAATCTCGAAATGGTAGACTGAAAATCCTTCGCCAAAAAATTCTTACGATTTTTTGCGTGAAAATATTTTGATATGTATTAGAATTCGAGCAAAGCAAGCAGAAAACATCAGAAATATGTTTCAATCAATTATGGTCTCCTTTGTCGAACCAGCCACAATTTGTCATCTCTCTACAAACTTTAACATATGTAATTAGTTTTTCAATATTTTGCATCATGTAAAATCACATTTTCTTAGAAAATCTCAATACATTTCATCCGATGATAATTGCAAGCGTAGCGAGCTTCAGATATGACACTTTTGTTGATTCCAAATGGTTTACAGTCTTACGGACCTACAGGGTGCGATTTAAGTTCCGGTATGGGTAGAGTATCAAGATCATCAAAAGGTTACCATCAATCGCAGCTTTGCCTTCTCAGCAATTTTCAACGGGACGATTTGGAAATTTGTGAGGAGTTAACAGATGAACAACTGAATACGTCGAAAAATTGGCTTTGTCATGTCTCCTTTAAAAGATCTAAATCATCTTCAATGTTGGTGATGTCATCACATCACATAGAAAACTGAAAACATCTGTTAACTCCTCACAAATTTCAAAATTGTTCCATTGGAAATTGCTGAGAAAGCAAAGCTACGATCGATGGCAACTTTTTGATGATCTTGATACCCTACTGGACCGGAACTTAAATTGCACCCTGTAGGTCATACACCTAGTGTTTGGAATCAACGAAAGTGTCATATCTGCAGCTCACTACGCTACGCTAGCAATTATCATTGGATGAAATGTATCGTGATTTTCCTAAAACATGTGATTTTGCATGATGCGAAATATTGAAAAAAAATTTGAATATGTAAAAGTTTGTTGAGAGATGACAAATGGTGGCTGGTTCGACAAAGGAGACCGTAATTAATGGATTCTCTCCACCTTCATCGCGTCACAGTAACTTCAAGAAGAAGAAGAAGTCCTTCTTCTCTCTCTCTCGCGACCTCGGCATGCAATTGATCATCGAAAACTTTTGTGAGATTGTTATTTGCGATTTTGGGGGTCACGACTCCTCTTCTTTGACTTTTCTATCAGAAAAGAATTGATGACATCTTAACTTTACAACAAATTATCCCTCCACACCCACCACCAGAGCTTAAAAACACCCCCTTAACACTCCATCCCTTTGTTCTCAGGCCACACTCCAAACACGCCCTACCCCTCCCATCAAGTAAAGCACGCCCAAGGCCCAACCCGCCCCTCAAGTCAAACCCGCCCCACCCCCCCTCAACTCTCAGACACACCCAACAGTCAACATTCCACTCCCTATGCCACACCTCAAACACTCTCCCAACACCCCTAATTCTTACCCCACCCCACACACCAACCCCAATCCCACAAACGAAATGAAGTCCAATTGAAATTGAGTTGATGTCAGATAATTCTTTGAATTGATCGTAGCATCCAATCTTTCACGCATAATTGATCATTTTCACCTTCATTCACACTACCTGTTTCCTAGAAGTCAGAGTTATAGAGTAAATCAAATCAGTGAATCATGCATTGTTACTCACTTTTGGTATCGTATTTGAGCATTTCTTAGGGAGCCATGAAAATAGTGGGCGATATGTTTCTAAAAGTGACTCAAAGTGTCAATAAAAGCTTCAAAAATTCGCAGAATTTTATGACTCAACCGTCGTCTCGTCGTCGGTCTTCTTGACAAACATCACTTGTATGGCTTGTATCTGCCAAAAATTATAGGGTACGCGACATTTTACGCATACCAAAGAGTTAGACATAGAAAAAGTCTCATTTTGAGAGAAGGTTTCGCTCGCACTTCTTTTTTGCTAATTTTTAAACACTCTGTGCACATTTTTTGTTGCTTGGAATGCGAATTTACAATTTCATAAAAGTCCCTTTATTGCATTTTTCTTTCAAGAAAAAAAGTCCTTCAAAGTAAAAAGGCATGAAAATCCCAATTCGTTCTGGTATTATATCACTAACACTATTGGTTTCACAGTGTTTTTTTGTCTTCTCGTATATACACATCAAAAACAGGCATCATAACTGAAGGTTAGTTTAGCAGAGAATGAGAAGAGGAACTCGTTTTGATAATGAAAGCAGCTACCAAGCAAAGAAGTTTGTCTTCAGCAAACAACAATAGAGTCGGACAAGTGTTTGCCCTGATAAGCAGGAGGGAATTGCTAAAAAGCCAAACCAAACTAACGTAACTATTAGCACTTTAGGCCTTTCCGCCTTTTTTCTATCATAGATGACGTTTATCAATAATCAATATCAACCCGATTTTCCATTTAAAGTTACCCAACATTTATGTCACCAAACATTTTGATGATGTTAGTCACAAAGAAATCGTTGACAATCGGTAAGAATCGAATTGGTTTTGAGTAAACGCCATCTTCTGGATTTTTCTGATTTTTGCTAAAAGCAATATTTCCTGGGGGAAAAAAGTTTGTTCTGTCTTTCCCCCTTCTTTTCATCGTCAATAAAGGTGAAACTTTTGTCGTTTCTACCTGGAAAAGAAGTAAAGTGGCATCAGCGAGACTTGCAAGAAACCTGCGATGATTAATGCTTTGCTTCTCTTCTCAAGTTTTTTTTAAGACCATGTGTGTGTCATCCCCTGAGTTTCCTTCCATTCCATCCCGATAAGGCATGACTCACAACAATTTTTACCTGGACCTCTTCCCTCCATTCTTTAGTCATCTTGACTAAAACCTCTGTAATTTGCACTTTTTTTGCCCAAGCGCTTGGCTTCTTGGAAGGTTGGGTTAAAATGCAGTTTCCTGTTAAACCCCCCAAAAAAGTTGCACCTCTATCTTTAGCATTGAAACAAGAAACTTTTTTTCTGCTGGGAAAATTACCATGCATGAATTTGAAGCAACACTTTTTTCACAATGTATGAAATTCGCTAAAAAAAAGTCTCATATTTCAGTTTGTTTTGCAAAGTAAAAATATTTGCAAAAAAAAAAATATATTTTTTGGCGTGAAAATTCAAATATTTCAATTGTATTTTCCGGCAAGATATTTTTTTTTTTGACGCATCACTAAAGAAAACCGTTTTTAGAAAATGACAGTTTGGAAGGATCTTGTCAAAAGGTCGCGACGTCGCGACGCGCGTCAATTGTGTAAAACACCATTTGAAAAATTCTCAAAATTCTGCTTGCGGCATTAAAACGGGATTTATGAATTTTTTCAAGACGAGCTTCTTTGTCCATTTTTTGGTAAAAAATTATTGTGCAATTTTCAATTATTTTCTTTTCTTTTTTTTGCGATACTTCGTACAGAAAAAATGGTTTGATTTGAATTTTCGCGCCAAAATTTACAAGTCAAATAGGATTATTTATTGCCCAAAAGCAAATAATATCGACAAAAATATCCAGAAAATTGGTGATTTAGGATTTACAACTCCAGAGGACGAACGACCACTTCGACTCAACCGTAATTTTTCTGCTGACGAAGCTTCAATTTGGGTCAAATTGTAGTTGGCCACATTTTCGTTCCATATTTTGAGTCTTCGAAATTCGATAGAAATACTCAAATGCGGATACAGTTCTGTGCAACACGAATACTTTGATTCATCTCGTAAGACTGAAAGGCCTTCAATGGTGAATTGACTGGTGAGAAATGTAACGTCATCTTGATCATGATCATCCAGGTCAAATTGTCCAGCTTTGCCGTGAATATTGACATCTTTGAGGCTGTAATGCCAACTGCCCATTTTGTAGGTGCAATTTTGAGGTCCATATGGCCAATTGTCAACATTGACTGGGCAAAAAATCTGCATAGTAAAATGAATGAAAGTTAAATAGGTATTTTCACGTATTTTTCATTACCTTATTGGTTTCTTCAGGAATCATCAAAACCATACCATTGGAATAGACAATTGCTTGATATGAACCCAAAAGTTGGGTAGGTTTTTGCTTGCTGTAAGGCACGACATCTGGCCTCCAAACTTGGTCAAAATCCAATTTTACCTCTTGAATATTGTGTTCTTTAAGTGGATCCCAAGTCAGTCGAGGATCGGTCCAAGTGTAAGAATTCCAAGTGGTCAAAGTCATTGTCTCTGAAACCGGATCCAAATCGATATTGGTAGGTTTGATTTTGATATCAATATCAACTTGTCCATCAGGTTTGGTACTTTTGTCGTATTTAAAAAGTATTTTTTCTTTCAAATCCTGCATTTTTTGGGCTTGGCATAAGCTCAAGCTGACAAGGACAAGTACTGGTCCACTCCAGTTCATCTTCATTGTCTATTCTTCGTACGACTGACGCAGTTATGAACTCGTCAATCTACATAAATACATATACTGCATCAGACTCAGAGTTGAGTCGGACATTTTCTCTGACCCTTATTGCACATTCAAAACTAATTGATCCTCAGCGGGGACTCAATAGCATAGATGGCGCTAGCATAGGAAAAATTGCCAAGTGACAAATGTCTATTGTCTAGCCTTGAACGATCACTAAAAACTGATGCGAGCGGTAATACATAAAGACTTACTAACCAAGAACAAGTTGAGAATCACAAGTGTTTGAAAACCACTCAAAAAAGTCTCATTTTTTAAATTATTGCTAGCGAACAGAATCATTTTTAATACAATGCCTGAATTCAATTGCAAAATGACTATTTCACCTGTAATAGATTCTGTTCTGATGTTAGTGATAATTCAACTGAGACATTTTGTATTTATTTTCAAATACTGTGTAATGTCGAGAAGTCTTTTGTAAGTAGGATTTTCTATTGTCTGAAAAAAGCCAAGATGGTCTTTTAAGCTTCTTCTTTTGCAGTCATTCTTTTCGTCGTCTTCACAGCAGACAAACCAGGAACTGTCCATCATTCATCTTTTTTTCATCGCCTTATTTTATGTTCTAGAGCGATAACCACGCTCCGCTCGGCCGCTCCAAATAGAGTAGTCTCTTGCACTACTTTATGGCTTTTCGCATTGAAGATGAAGACCAAGAAGATTTTTCTGCCTCTTCAAATCTTGCTTCATTATGTATTATTTTTGAGGTTTTTGTAGTCAAGGCTAAGAATTGAATCTGGTCTGTAATTACCTTCGTCGTCTCTAGTGGTTTTTCAAAAACTAGGAACCTA
Organism: Oithona nana; assembly: GCA_900157175.1. Lineage (NCBI taxonomy): Eukaryota > Metazoa > Arthropoda > Copepoda > Cyclopoida > Oithonidae > Oithona > Oithona nana. The sequence continues at coordinate 322,151 of LT727937.1, forward strand.
CTCAGGACATCACATACATACACAAAGCTTTACAAAAACCTGATGGAACTTCTGCTGTAGATGATGATTGTCGAATGCCTAATAAGGAGTTTTAATGGGTATCCAATTCCTACTTTATTTCAACAGATCACGTAACAACTGATAATTTACCGTTTTGTGTATGTTTGGGGCATCCTAAATTCTGAGATGCCTGCAAAATTAATTGATGTGGCCAGCAAAGTAAGATACAAAATCCAAATCTGTAAAATTCTAATCTAACATCTAATCTGTAGAAATTAAGTCACCCTAAAAAATCCAAACAATGCAAAAGGCCAAGTATCATATTTTTGGCGCGAAAATTCAAACTAGATAAATGCTATTATGTCAGTCAAACCAGTCAAACTAAGAAATCAAATACTGTTATTTTTGGCGCGAAAATTCAAACTAAGATTTCGTGCCTTATATTCTGGAAATACTTTTCGTAATAGGAAAATCAAAAATTTTTTGCCCTTTGGATTGATACCCTCATAAAGCGTCAGGTCCATTAAGTGCGTCCACAAAAAATGACATGAGAGGAAAGAGAGAGAGAGAAGACTTTTATCAAAGCTGTGATTGAACCAATTTTTTTATGGACTGCCTTTTAGTCGCAATGGGTTGGACCTTGGAAGCAAGATGTTGGACAGCAGCAGCATTAGTAGCTTGTGCTATGTCGTGTCAAAACTCTTGACATCATCACAATGTTGAAAAATCCCAATAAAAAGTCTCAATTTGCCTGATTTTTCTAAAGCGGAGCGAGGGAGGCCCGAAGGCCCAACCAAGTAATTTTTTGTAATTCTTTTTTTGCGGAGAAAATTCTCAGAATCGAGAAAATTGATTCCTAAACGACATCTAACGATTTTTGATAATTTTAGAAATCTTAAAGGAGACATTTTAGGTGATTTTTAAAGACTGTGATGTGACATTGGAAATCTACTTGAAGGCTTTTGAAAAAAACACTAATGGGCAGATTTCTATTTTGTAGTCACCTTCGGAAAGTAAAACCACAATGGAAACCGCAATATATATTTATGTGTTTTGTAGCTTAGCCCTCTACTCTACCACCATCAACACAGTGGGTAAAAAAATTATGGCTTTTCAGCTCACTGAAATCTTAGCTACTTAGAGCCAAAAAATGACACTTTTCCCACTGTTTTACAGCAGCTGATGCCCCCTTTTTTGGGAAGACCACAATTAATGGCTCCAGTATCCTTTTATAAAGATCGTCTTTTTCAGGACCAATAAAACTCACGAAGCCTTTTAATTCCGGATATATCCGATCCGCCCCCAGCCCCGTTTCCGCATCAATTTTTCGTCCAATTTTTCAATCTTCTGAAGGGAAGAAAATAAACTTCCGAAGATGATTTACGATGCCGGACTTGGCTTTACTACCTGATGTAATTAAAAGCAGTTGGCTATTGTTACTTACCGCAAATAGGAGAGAACTGAGAAGAAGCTGAGATCGAGTATAGACGAGGTACATGATGATGACTGAGAAAGTGGTGGACAAAATCTGGCATCAGAAACGAAGCACTTGATTTATGAAGAAATTCTAGCGAATTTCACCATTTTCTGTCAAGACACACAAAAACACGTGAAACCATTACATTTCTTAAAAAATATACAGGGTGTCCCAACATTTTTGACATAGGGTGAAAATTACGTTTTGAAAGCAAATTTTGAAATTTTTGTGGAGCGAGATTTTACTACAGTGACACGGATTTTTGCGCTTTACGCTGACGTTTTTGACTTAAACGTCATCTTCTAACAAGCACGAAACTGCGTTTCCAGCTAAGACCGCGAGAAATCATATTGTTTAAATCGTATTTAAACTATCCACTCTATTTAACCTAATCCCTATTTATCCTAACCTCTATTTATCCTAACCTCTTTTAATCCAAGTTCAGATTATCATCTAATTCCTATCAACTTGATTAATTTCTTTTAACTTCGATTAATTTCTTTTCACTTCGATTAATTTCTTTTAACTTCGATTAATTTCCTTTAAGTTCGATTAATTTCTTTAACTTCGGTCAATTCCTATTAACATCGATTAATTTCTATTAACTTCGATTAATTACTATTAGTAACTACAATCAACTTCGACGTATTACAACAGATAGTATCGTTTAGACAACTTTTATAACGATTCTAAGCGTTTTAGCTATTCTAAGACTAAAGTCTGGAAAACAACAACAACCGCAACAACAACTAATACACTTCTAGGACCGCGATGCTTCGCTACATTGGTCAACTTTGAAGAACCAATTAAAGTAGTTATACAGACATAAAGTGTGGAAAGAAAATAATGGCTGAAGGAACCTTATTTTCGTTTCACTATGTACCTTACATCAAAGCCTTAAAAATAGATTTTCATTTTTCTAGTTTGCTGGCATTTTCGCAAAATTTCAACGATCTCTCACGCAATCTTTGACTTTACACTTCTTCGATTCACATACCTTGTTGCCTGCCTGTGCAATTGTGCTACTAGCTTTGATGGATCTGTACAGAATTCTAAATTGTCAACGAAAAGCATCAGAAGAAGCAGCAGCTAAATAGTAGGTTTTCTTTGCTCTCTAAGTTGGGATAGTTGTGGTGTGGTCGGACGCACTGAAGGAGGAGGCAATAAGCCTCCTAGTCTGTGTAGCAACAGAGGAGCATGTGAATGCGTGCGTGTGCATCAACCCCCCAATCCTCTTTCTATAAAGCAGACAAATGCACCATGTCTGGCTAAGTCATAGGTAGTCTAGAGTTACTTTATGGAAAAGGAAGGGCAGACAAAATATTACTGACGATTCTTTGAAAAGTACTATCCTTGAAATGATGAAAGTTATTCCCTTTTTTTATTTTGGAGATATTCATCTAAAAACTTCAGGTGAAGTTAATGTAGCATGTTTTACTTTAATTGAGGACAATAAAAGCATTGGTGGTTGTGGTAATTTAGAGACACCTCTATTATACTGTATAGCAGCTGGGTCGTAATTTTGAAAAAAAATGTACGTGATATCTTCTAGAATAGTACAGAAAAGTTTTAATTTCACATAGGAAATCTGTAGCATTCAAAGTTCTACTCCAACAAAATTGCAAACTTAGCACATAAGAACCTTAATTGCCTTTTAAAAATCAAATTACACTCTTCTCAGCAGTCTCTAATTTTAAAGCAGGCCCGTTTACTTCTTTTTCAAGTCTGAAAAAGAATACCTTAAAAAAACTGTTAAACAATGGTATGAAATTTATAGGATCTTGATAGCAGGATGAAGGCAAGAGTGCAAAATCCACATATGCAATTTCTTTGAGTGCATCTTTGTTGCCGTCGACCTATGTTTAAATACCATTAGAGTGGCTACCTTCAAAGTAAAAGCACATACTCATGCATTTCAGGAGAAAAAAATATCAGAGTCAGAACTCGATACAACATTTTGAATTTTCCCGCACTTTTTTCAGCACTGGTAGGCCTGCCATTTTGCCCACTGGGCCGCTATTGCTGAAAAAAGTGCGGGAAAATTCGAAATGTTTTAACGAGTTCTGACTGACATTTTTTCTCCTGAAATCCATACTCTAGGATTTATTACATAATGGTGTGGGCTCAAAAAAGCGAGCGCAACTGCAAATCGAAAGAAGAAGTAGTTAATTGCTCACTTCGCTCGCTTCGCTCGCTTCTGGTAAATGTCAAACTTTTGGCCCTCTTTCAAGCAATGTGAACAAGTCTGCCGCATAGTGAAGGCGAGATTTTTAAAGTGCATGTGCAAGCTTTGCATTTTTGATGCTGGCCTCCTCTCCTACTCGCTCCTAAGTCGTAACATTGCTTGCAGCAGCCAGTTTCTCTCCTTTTCTTGCCTTCATCTTCTCTATCTTTACAAGTGAGGAGTGAAATGCATTGCTTAGTGCTATGTACTAAAATGGCCACTTTTAGTGGGCAAGCCAAGAAAGGGTGACGTTACTTTTCAAAGATCTTTATAGTAAATCAGACATTAAAATCCCCAAGTGTTATTACTGCTACTTTTTTTAAGTCGACTAGAAAATCAAGTTTCGTTCAAGACACAAAGTTACAAAATTACACAGAGATTGAAAAGTATGCACATACCTACTCAAAAAGTCTCACTTTTTTGAAAATCAACATGGTATGAATTTCGACCATTTCTGGCGCGAAAACTGAAAATATTTTAATCGTATCAACATGATTTTTAGCAAGTGAAAATTCAAATCAGACATTTTAGTAATTTTTTTTTAACACTATAGTTTTCTCTGCGTAATTACAGAAGTGTTGTTGTGACTCCAAAAAAAAATGTTTTAAATCTCAATTCTCATATGTCATATGTCTCATTCGTTTCTCTAATCACCAAATGCAACAAACTCTCCGTCGAAAACTCAAACTGTGACACGTTGCATTTTCACAATTTTTTTTTTTTTGCAAGACGCGCGCGCGATGAAGAGGTCGTAGATGAGCATTGCTATTAATCATCTCATGCATGATAAGGGAAAAGTGACTCCAAAACTTGTTGGGACACCCTGTATTACACATTGCAAGCAGGTTCTTTTTTTAAGAGACGAAGCTAGCGGCGGCGGTTGCGGCGCTCACAAGTCATTTGCTAGGCTAGAAGGCGTGCACACTCTCCGGCACTATGCTCTCTGAATCTGCTGCTGCTGCTGAATCCGAGTCTGTGTCTCTGTCGACTTAAGGCAAAAATGCACTTTTCAACGTTGCTTAGACCAACTATTGGGATCAACACTTCAGCTGTTTTTGCAAACTGAAGGAATTTCAAAGAAAGAAAAGTAAGTAAGTAACATTTGAGCTGAGTGAAATTCTGATTTATTTTCGAATTTTGATAAATGTAGTGGTACTATTTTCTTTATAACATCTACAAAAGATACACGGACTTTATTTGTAGTACATTTTCGAAAGATGAATTACACAATTTTTTAAAAGAAAACTTTGATTCCTATGCAAACATGCAAGCTAAGTTCCAAGCAATTAATATTAGAATGTATGGTGAAGATGGCCCAAATATTATAGAATGCAGGTTGCTACAGTACTGCGCTGGAGGCAAAATATGTGAAATGTTCCGCTCATCACTGTCTTTCTTTTTCAGATGATGATTGACAGCCTCCAATCCACACCATTTTAAAATTTTCCCCAATCTTTGGTCCAGCATCAGAAGGAAAAAAAAAAATATTTGGGATCGACGAAAGAAAAATCTGCTCATTCGACTATTTTAGCTGGATTGACCAAGTAGGCCTGGCCCTTCATAGTCTCGTGGGAGTGGCATGAGCTCCATGTTGCCTTTCACGCCCCCTATAGTGAAACGCCTGCTTGGCTGGCGCAAAGGTGAGCCTAAAAACGAACAAGAAGAGAAATGGTCTGAAAAGGCTGTCAAGTCTTTAGTCAAAAAGTTAAAAAAGAACAACACTTTGGATGAACTGGAGAAGGCCATAACCACACAAGACTCCAAAACCAGGTGTATCACCATTGCAAGATCCTTGGACGGAAGATTACAGGTACACCACTGTTCACAATACATTTTTTATAAATCACTCAAAAAGTCCCAATGTATGACGTACTGCGAGCGAGCGAAACGAGGCTGGGAGCTACTTCTCTAATTTCAAAGTTAAAGTAATGTTGGCAAAAACAAAACAATGCAGGTGTGATTTCGCTCATTTTTTTAAAAGAACACAATATTGCAAATATCATCACATAATGTTGTTGAAGTGAAAGTTTATTGTGCAGTGCAGACGTTCGTTCCCTTTTTTGCAAACGTGGTAGCTTTGCCTTCGCCGCGCCTATGGCGCGGAGGGCAAATGCAGTTTCTCTCTCTCTCATCCTAGCTTGGTTTCCAGACAGTTTGCACATTGGGTAGAGTGCTGATAACGACAATAAATGACGAGGAAATTGAGTAGCGAATCTTCTTTTAAAAAGTTGGTCGTCAAAAATCTGGTATACAGCGTAACATGAAGAAAAGTCTGGATATCAGCCAAGAATTGTTTGGGCTTTGATACTATTTGCAATTGATGACTGAATAGCATTTTCAACAAATGCACTTAGCAACATATAGTAGTCACACAAGAATAAACAATGGTGTAGCATAAGGTCACGAGGACGACAAAAAAGAGTAGTTTGATCATCAGTAGGCGTAAAAAGATAATTCCTATTTAGGATGTCATTTTTGCCACTTTTGCTCATTCATAATAAAAAAATCATCTTTTTATCATGGCGAAGGTAGAAAAGCAAAGTGTTTTGCTTTGCTACAACGTCTAAGCAAATTAGAAAGCCTTCTGTGCTACTGCTGAATCATGCTAGACTACTTTAAAGTGCACTCTTCCCATTATTTCTCACTATACTCTATGTATGTACATAGTTTTACAGGGTTCTCCTCTATCAATAAAAAAAGTTAGACATTGATTGGTGCCTATTGGAAATAGTCGTGACTGACTCGAAATCATCTTCAGGGAGAGCTTAGGTAACCCTTATGTTAGCGACCAACGTACATGCTTTTTTTTTTTTTTGCTCATCTGTGAAAGTGCATTGCCGACGGACACACGTTTATAAGATTAAGAGGTGCGAGTAGGTTACGTCAATCGTCATCTAACTATATAATCCTCCTACACACAAAGTTGTCTGTCCCTCCGTTAGGGGGGCTACTCAAATCCACAGTTTTAAAGCTAGCTGGTTGAAACTTTGCTTGTGGTCTCTACTCATCGTGAATTGAACAGTGATAACATCGATAACATCGATACGTATCTTGATCACCAAAATTAAAACGAAATAGCCCATGTCAGAATTCCCATTTTATGTACTTCAATTTTATTTTAGGTATCCCAGAAAAAGGGCCTTCCTCACGTCATCTACTGCCGGTTGTGGCGGTTCCCTGACCTCCAGTCCCACCATGAATTGAAAGCAGTGGACCATTGCACCTATGCTTTCCATTTGCGCAGAGAAGAAGTCTGTGTCAATCCGTATCACTACACAAAGATAGACCAACCTATTCTGCCACCAGTACACGTACCTACAAACTTGAGGAACAACAGCGAAGTAAGTTACCACTCGCGGTCAAAAATGAGATGGATTGACTTGGAGTAATACGGAATGAGTGTAGTTTAAATCATTACAGATTCCCCTGGAGCCTGCAGACCTGCCACCCATTGAGGACTTGGCCAGCGTGGTCCCCGACAACGCAACCTTTCCCATGACCGAAACCCCACCCCCCGGGTACATGACGGACGAAAACGAACCGGTCAGCCCGGCCAGCTCCAGCGTCTCACCTGCGGGTGGCAATGGCGGAGGGACGGGTGGACCCAATGGTCTGGGAGACTACCCTTCACCCATGGGTAACCAAACATCGAATACAACACGCACTACGCCCTCGCCGCACCACACTCTGATCCCCTTGGAGACGGAGCCGGTGTCCTACTACGAGCCGGCCTTTTGGTGTTCTATTTCCTATTACGAACTCAACACACGAGTAGGGGAGACTTTCCACGCCTCGCAGTCCAGCATCACTGTGGATGGCTTTACTGATCCCAGCAATGCAGACAGGTATGAGTACTTGATACGCATTAAGGATGATCCAGATTCAACTTTTAATAAATATTTCTAGGTTTTGCTTGGGCCTCCTCTCTAATGTCAACCGCAATTCAGTGGTTGAGCAAACCCGCCGACATATTGGCAAAGGGGTACGACTCTACTACATTGGAGGAGAAGTCTTTGCAGAGTGTCTTTCCGAGTCATCTATTTTTGTGCAGTCACCAAATTGCAACCAGCGATACGGATGGCATCCAGCTACGGTAAATATACCCTTTCTTCTTTATCAGAGTGTCAGAAAATCAATTCAATGTTCATATTTTGTATAATTGAAGGTGTGTAAGATTCCTCCTGGCTGTAACTTGAAGATCTTCAACAACCAGGAGTTTGCAGCACTCCTTTCTCAATCAGTGAATCAAGGCTTTGAGGCCGTCTATCAATTGACGCGGAGTTGCACCATCCGCATGAGTTTTGTCAAGGGTTGGGGTGCGGAATATCGTCGGCAAACTGTCACCTCCACACCATGCTGGATTGAGTTGCACCTCAATGGGCCGCTGCAATGGCTGGACCGCGTCCTGACCCAGATGGGATCGCCCTCCCTCAGATGCTCATCCATGTCCTAAACAAAGCCCAAACCTTTGAAGTTTGAAGAAGAAACCCATCTTTTATAGACAGTGACAGAGTGATTGAAACACTATATACTGGTGAAGCCAAATTGTGCGCGAGATTATAAACTTATCCTGGTAATTTGAAGAAGTCAGTTTGATGAATAGAGCCTTTTTTTTCTTTTCCCAAAAAAATTGGCTATTTTTCTTTCAAAAAAGGTCTCTTCATCAAACCAAACTTAGGACAGTATATACATGGACTGTGTGAAGCTTTTGCAAATGTAAGAAGGTAATATTCATCTAGTCAAAAAGGTCTTCCAAAGTCTATGTAAATACTGTTTTACTATTAAAAAAAAAAATCCTTTTGGAAAAAATCTTGCCATTTTTTGTTTCTTGAATATTTGTGACTACAAAGCAGCTCAAGTATTTTTCTGCGAGTGAACGATGATACTGGTGGAAAAAAAAAGAAAATGAAAGAAAAGAATTTTATTTAAAAAAAAATGAATCCAAGTAGTTTTTACCTGTACAACATCTCCTTCCTACCAAATTACTTGCCCTCCCTCCCTCCTTGAGATATTTTGAAGAGAAAAAAAAAAGTATGAAGACGAGCTTGAGATAAGTCCTTTTTTTGCTAAGAATATTCCCATGAAGGAAACACAAAAGATTTTGGAGAACGTTCAAATGAAAGTCTGACTTTAGCCGTCGATGTCACCTTTGCTTTGCTATGATGCGATGCGCGCGCTATGTCTATGAGAAAATGATTGTTGGGTAGATTTTTTTTCAAATATTGTACTGTTGCGCCTACTCTATTCTCCTCCCTTTATTTTGCTCTGAACGAAGGATAAAAAAAGAATTATACTTTAAAAAAACTGGTATCATGATGTCAAGCATACACTGAGGATACAAAAACATACTAAATAAAACTACTGCTTTTCCATTGACGCTTGTCCTATCTTTCTTTTAAAAAGACTGTTTGTCAGCTTCTAACTTTAACTCGCGCGTTTACATTGTTTGGAATGTTTCAACCTTTTTTTTTTTACATGAAGGTCAAATTTTGTTTTCTTTATTGTCTAGCTGACGGGAAATACAGTTGTGGACATAAATACAATTTTTTTTTATTAAAGAGGATCAGTATCAGGATCTAGTCGAGGACGACCTCGCCTACTTCTTGAAGATCTTGAAGACGTGGATGGCTGATATTCATAATCCTGTAAAGGAAACCTTTTGTTAGGCGTTCTTTTAAAGAAAAGGTCAAGGTTATCTTACCGCAACTTCGGGGGCGCCATCAAGCACAATTTCGCCAGCATCATCGTCGTCGTCATCATCATCAAGTTCAACTTCGTTGATTTCATCAGGATCCTCGTCTTCGTCCAAAGTAATGGTCTCTGTTACTCTAGCAGGTTTACTAGCTCCCCGATTCAAAATACTTGGCTTTTTCATGGTGACACGAGTCATTGTCACATTATTTGAGGCTTGCCGATTAGCCAGTTGTTGTTGCTGGATGGCTCGTTGTGCGTTGGCAATTTGCTGGAGCATTTGTAACTGCTTGGCTTGTTGTACCAAATCTGAGTTGGAAACGCTTTCTGCAGGTCTGGCACCTCGTCCAGACCCATACATTCCGGGATACAGTTGTTGTTGCTGCGCCCTTGCCCGTGCCATTTCTTGAGCGTAATGGGACTTATCGTAACCCAATTTTCCAGTAAATCCGCTCTGGATTTGCATCATGTACGCTCTAGTGGCTTGATTAATTTGCTCCTCGGTGAGGTGAGGATACTGTAGCCTGTACTGGGTCTGAAATTAAAAAAAAAGAAAGTTGGGAAATATGTACGCGGTAGAGGAGAATATGAAAAAGCCTTACCCTAATCATCTCGGGATTGATTTGGCTCATAACCAAATTCTGGTTCAGGTTGACCGAATTTGTCATGTTGATGATACCCTTCTTTTCGTTTTCAAATTCATCCCAGGCAGCCTTACGCTCCTCTTCAGTCAAGTGCTCGTCGACTTGATTCTCCAGGAGTGAATCATGATCGTGAATTTTCCAAATGTTGTCCTTATGTTTTAATACTAGTTCGGCAAGTAGTTTGTCTTGAGGTACTTTGATAGTGGGTTGGTTTTCCTTTAACAGAAAATAAAAGATAGGATAAAGTGCCTCATGAGCTAGTAAAAAAAAATTACTTTCGGTTCATCGTTGAAGGTATACAGCTCCGCCAATTCATTCATGGTGAAATGTCGTTCAATTTGCTGCTCATCAACGACACGGGCTGACAAGGATTGTTTGGTCACTTGTCGATCATAAATCTTTTCTTCCATTGTGCCCTTGGCCAAAAAGCTGTCAAAAGAAAGAGATGATATATAAATGTCAAATTGCTTGAAAATAATTAAAAAGAAAATTACCGATAGATGTAAACTGGCTTTTCTTGGCCAAATCTGTAGACTCGAAAGATGGACTGAACATCGTGCGCTGGATTCCAGGAAGCATCGAAAATGATAACTCGATTGGCAGCCACCAAGTTGATGCCAAGTCCTCCGGCTTTGGTGGAAATGAGAAAGAGTCTCATGTCATTGTTCTTCTTGTTGTTGAAGTAGGAACACCATCTTTTGCGTATATCCGGTGCCGTTGAGCCATCCATGCGGTAATAGTCCTTGCCATGCAACCAAGAACCAAAGGTTAGGTCAGTGTTGGCGTGTTGCAGAAAGGTCTCAATGAGGTCGAGGGACAACAAGCTTTGACTAAAGACAAGGACTTTGTCGCCAATCAGGTAACATTCTTTGAGGATGTCCATCAAGAGCACCATTTTCGATCCCAATTCAATGTTTAACAGCTCCTCTTCGTCATGCGGATCATTCATAAATTGACCCCACCAGCCTCTTTCAGAAGCCAAGTAGTCAGCTTTAGCCTCGTCAAGGCCGTGCATCAATTTTTCATTGTCACCCTTGGGGACGCCTCGAGTCACTCGACGACGCTTGACCTCTTCAACTTCGCTTTCACTGCCGGATCCAGAAGCCTCAGAGGTGGACTTGGCATCGGATTCACCATCCGAATCGTTGATGAATTTTTCGTCCTCTTCGATATCATCTTGCATCATCTTGGCAATGTCCGATCGCTCCTTGGCTCTTAGTAAAATGTATGGATGATTCCATACTCGACTCAGATTTTGGACATCATAGAACAGTCCTCCTTTTTTGCCTCCCTCCAATTTGCCATCGGAACCGATCTGACCGGCTTTGGCGTAATTTTCTAGGTAGTGTTTATACAGCTTCTTTTGGAATTCGGTGAGACAAATGCAGAGAACGTATTCATGTTTAGGCTGCAAGAAGGGCACCAAGACATTGTAATCAAGCCTTTGCATACAGCCTTTGAGCAAATCGTTGAGAATGAAAGAACGCTTTTTCATAACTCTCACGTCACGTTCCGTGGAATCCGAGGATTGACCATTAGTGATGGGATTGACAAATCTGTTGCGGAACTCGTTGTAGGTGCCCAACAATTTGGGCTTGACAAAATCCACCATGGCAAAGTACTCTGACAAGTTGTTCTGCAACGGGGTACCTGTTAAGATCACTCGGCGTCGCGTCTTGACTTTATTCATGGCTTGATTCAAAGCTGATTTGGTATTCTTCAAGACATGACCTTCGTCACAGATAACCAAATCTGGGCCAGGATCTACCAGATTTTCCATAAAAATCTCCCTTTGTTTCTTTTTTAACTTTTTCTTCTCGTTGGTCAAGTTCCGGTACATGTCGTAGCCCATAATGAGTACGCCGCCGTTTTTGCCCCAATGGCGAATGCGGTCAGCACGCCCCCACATGTCTTTTTCGCCAGATATTTCATAGACCTCCAGGTCATCTTCCAAATCCTCGTTCAGCCACTTGTAGAACTCATCCTCCCAATTTTTCAACGTATTAACTGGGGCTAAAACTAGACTTTTCTGCGGTTTGTCTGGAAAGGCCATGGCTACGGTGTGGACCAGACTCACACTTTGCAGTGTCTTGCCCAAGCCCATGCAATGGGCCAAAATGGCTCCTCCCGGCACGTTACCTGCCTCCACGTCTTTCTTACTTTCAAAGACGGAATCCCACATGAATTTAATACCACGAGCTTGATGAGGTTTCAATTTGCTACACAGTTGAGGATGGACCTGGACCAGAACCTCTTTGGTCTCAGAGTCGACGTCCAAGAGCACTTCTTTGACCACTGCATTGTCTTTGATCTCGTTCATCTCGTTGTATAAGGCTTGTTTCTCTTCCACTCTTTTACGCCGAGCTCTTTCCAACTCCGCGGCTTCTTTGGTGCTCTCACTCAATTTTTTGTCCTTCATAATTTTACGAATATCCTTTCGGCCAGCTTTGCTTGGAGATTCATTTTCCTCCCCGTCTTCCTTTTTCTCCTCATCTCCAGAGCTGTCATTTTTCTTGATACGCCTCCTTTTCTTCTTCGGACGAGGCTCATCGTCTGAGGTCTCCCCTGAAGAAGAAGAAGAGGAGGAGGACTTCTTTTTCCTTTTTTTCTTGTTCCCTTTGGCCACTTTCTTTTTGGTGCCGATGTCGGAATCCTCATCAAGGTCTTCACTCTTACTGTTTTCCTCTTCCATCTTTTCGTCATCGTCATCGTCATCAGATTCATTTTCTGATCTAATTTCATCTTCAAAGTCAGAAGCAACTTTTGCTTTTTGCCTTCTATTTCTGCCGCCTTTCTTGCTTGGAGATTCTTGATCAACATCATCATCATCCGATTCTTCTAACACTTTCTTTTTGGCCTTTTCTCGCCGCCGTTTGGACTTTTCCTCTTCTTCGTCGGAATCTGTGGCATCTAACTTGACTTTCATGAAGTCTGGATCTTTCCTACTCTTTCGTTTCTTGTCTGATTTACTATTTCCATTACTTTTGGAATCCTTCTTCGAGGACCTTTTCTTGTTGGTCTTTTCGGTATCACTCATGTCTGATTCACTTGTTGCCAGAACAACTTCTTTTGCTCTGTCTTTAACCGACCTCAGAGTTTCTTTTCCAGCTCTGGCAGGTTTGGTTTCAACGTCTGAACCACTTGTCAATTCTTCTATATCGGAGTCCTTGGTGGCCTCTCTAGAGGACTTCTTACGAGCCCCGTTTTTCATCTTTCCGTTACCTAAAGCTGCTAACCTGATAACAATAGGAGAGAGTTTATTATAAAGCTAGATTTTGGAATTAAAATAAAAGTGTAACTTACTTTTCGGATTCTTTTGTAGTCTTGGTCAACTTGTTCAAGGCTCCAAGATCACATAATTTGCTAATTTCGGCATCAAATTTTGCACCTTCTCTTTTTGCTTCCTTCGTTTCGTTGATTTGACTTTTCTTCTTCTTCTCCTTGGTACAATCTGGAAGGGTCACTGAATTGTTATCGTCTAGCTGAATATCTAGTTTCTCAACCACTACTTCAACGTTACTGTTATGTAGTTTTGAGTCTGTTTTAATATCGATTTTCTCAATCAATTGATCAAAAGTCTTTCTTAATTTTTTGGCTGCTGATTTTTCTTCAGTGTCACTAAGTATGTCATCAGAATCATTGTCTTCGCTTGAAGTGGCTAAAACAGCTTCTTTGGCACTTTTTTGAACGTTTTCTTTGTCGTCCTCGTCTCCCTTGGCTCCAGCTTTAAGCAGAGCCCGTTTGGGTCCAATTTTAACTTTGGCTTTGATAGGAGGAGAACTTTTTATTTCTTTCTTCGAGTCCGGAGATTTTTTGTCTTTTTCCAAATTCGGCTTGGCAAGCTTGTTTTCTATCTCATTCCCTTGGTCTTCGTCCTCGGATTTTTCAAATAAGTCGTCTGAGGATTCTTTCAACACGTCTTCTTTTATTTTCTGAGACTTTGGTTCAACTTTTTCTTTCTTCTCTTTGACTGACTTTTCCTCTTCGTCTGAGCTGTACTTTGGATCTTTCTTTGACTTTTTCTTCTTTTTTGGAGTCACATCAGGCACTGCAGCAGCTTTGTAATCAAAATCACTGTCAGGCTCCTCGACTGCGGGCGAGTCTTCTTCGTTGTCTAGGTTACTGTCACTAGAACAATCCTTTGGTTGTTCAGCTTTGGGGGGTCGACCTCTTCCCTTTTTGCTTTGAGGAACAATTTTCTTGCTGCTTGAATTGTTTTCAGAACAACCATTAACTGCTCCTTCTTCTTCTTCTTCGTCAGAGCTTTTAAGCACTTCGTACTTGACTTTTTCCTTTTCCAAGTCGTCTGCGGAATCTATCAACGACACTTCTTCTTTGACTTTCTGCGACGACTTTGGACCAACTTTTTCTTTCTTTTCTTTGAATGCCTCTTTTAAATGACCATTGGTAACACTTTTCAAGTCTGTAGTGATCTCTAGCAGCCTACTGTCACGTTCCTCGTCTTCTCCCAAATCTGCTCTCAAGTGGTCAAAAAATTTGCCTTGTAATTGGTCTAAATTTTTCTTGCTCAATGCCACAAATTTTGCGTACTTTTCAGCGGCTCCCAACTTGTCTTGGCAATTTATCTTGCTCAAGAGATTGATTTGTTGATGCAAAGTAGTCTTGGTCTCGGAGATACTTTTGCTGATGCAATTTTCTTTTTTGAGTGCCTTTTTTGCCTCTTTGGCCTTCAATTTGTCATCGAAATGTTGCCAAAATTGCAAAATGGAATAGTAAAGAAGCCTCAAGTCTTTCAACTGAAAGGGCTTACATTCAAAACACTCCCAATTGTCAGCTTCTTCAATTTTCGTCACAGATTTACGTCCTAAATTGCGTTTGACGCACTTGAGACAAAATGCATTTGGACATGAACTTTTGGCACAACAAAGTAAATCTCCACCTTGAGCACACCAGCCACAATATTCGAATTTCCCGTCTTCGTCTTTCCTCCAAGATCCCTCAAAGTAATAAGACTTGCAAGCTTTGCAAATGGGTACTCCTAGGGTTGGATGACGAACAAAAAAGCCTTTCTGCTTGTGATTGCCTTGCTCATAACAAGCGGTACAGTGAACTCTTCGATCTTCCAAGACTTCAATCGAAATTTGATTGCTCTGGTAGTACTCCAACTCTTTGGGTTCCAAATTTTTGACCCAGTCTTTATCGGTGTGAATGGTTGTCTCAATGACCTGACATTCCTCCGTTTCCGACGATCCCCCCTGTAACAGAAAGGGCAGGAAACTTTAATGATGGCGGACTCTTTTTTTTTTTTGCTCAATAAAAAAAACCGGCAAAAAAAAGACAGACTGCAACTGAAAGTCAAAACTGTGAAAAAATGCCAATAATGTCAGGAAAAGTAATCCACAAAAGATAAAGACCTACCATTAGGTTGATCTTGAACCAAAACGATATTTCACCCTAATTATTATGCATGTAAAATCGTGAATAGTGAGGAGAACTTCTCGTAAAATTTTCCGAATTTTGACGAGATTTTTCAAAGGTGAGAGATCGATAGTGACCCTGTCAGCTATTAAAAAATCATTTAAAATGTCTATTCTTCGTCATCAATACCAGTATGTTGGACAAAGCATCAATGTTTTTGTATTTATGTAACTATCGTCTTCTTTCTTTATTTTAAGATATTTATAAAAAACCGTTATAAACGAAACTTGAACAATAAGAGTACGCCTGAAAAAGAACAAACAAGACCTTCCTTTCATTGTGGATGCTAGACTGAAAATACCAGACAATGACTAGATATATTGGCCAAAATGGCCAAAACAGGATCTGGCCACAATGTACGTACATACAAAATGGTTTATTCGGTTTATCTGCTTTCAAAATTATGATTTTAGAACGCTTTTTTATTCCTTGTAGGCAACACAGATTCTTTGATTCCATTGAAAACAGCCAACAATCCATTGCGCTTCTCCTTACGCAAGAAGTAATTGCTCACGACATCATTCTCATCTGAAATGTCAATAGTTACAAGTTTGGTTGTAGCCAATTAAAAATAATTATACTTTTACTCACCGTGAAGTAATGGTTTTCTCTCAGATGTTGTGGGAAGAACATTTTCATTAGCAGAGAGGGAAACAAAAAATGCAAAAGGCACGAGCCAGAGGCACAACGTGAAGTATGCCATCACTTCTGAGAATGGGTAGTAATTTTGGCCGAAAAATTGAAATGCTAAATAGTGGTTGACTACGACCAGGGCGATAGACAACAAAAACGAAGGTGATGTCATAGTGAAGAATGGGAAATTCTGAAGCAGCATTAAATGTGTTATTTGGGCCACTACTCCCACTAGAATCATGGTTGTACTAAGCTCTTCAAATAGGAACAGTCCTATATATATGCCAAGAGTGATCTGAAATTGTACATACCTATTTGACTATAGATCTAAGAAAACAAATTGATTAGTGACTTACAAGTGTTAGATATTTTATCAATTTTGCTGTGTACACGGTGTATTCTTCAACTATTTCGGCAAGATAATAGAGGCCTGCAGCTGCAATAAGAAAAGTAAACATAAACAAACATATACTTAATGTTACCTTTTTGAATTAGGTACCAATTGCTAATGTAGCAAAGCATATTTGAACCACTGTAGCAAACCACGAAAGGAGCCACATAAACCACATTCTTTACTTTTAGATTTTTGTCTCTTTAGTAATAATGTTTTGATTTTCTCAACTTTTAGCAAATGAGCGAAACTAGTACTACCTCAATGTTGTTTCTACTGTTGTCTGACTTTTAGCATTATTTTATCAAAAAAATCAAAATTTGCAATCATGCATATCATTGAAATATAAAATATCCTTTCTTCAAAGTTAAAGACTTAGAAAGGGATTTATTCTGAGATAGATGGCAACATTTTTGACAACATAAATGCCTTTAAAAAGTTGTCACAATTTGTTTACAATATTGACATGTCTGCTTTTGCTGAGCGAGCGAAAGTGAACTCTCAAGTCTCAGTACTTTACGTAAACAAGAGCGATTGGTAAAAATGACGAAAAAGTGATAATGAGTTTACACAAAGTGTGTCTTCTTCAGGGATGGAGACCTTTGCATTGTGTTCGGCTGTTTAGCCACATTCCACCGATTCATAATCATGCCAGTAAAGTTGAAAATAAGCAAAAGACTTCGTCGTTTTACGGTGGTATTCCAGTGAGCAAAAACCAAAGACTTTTCTTATCAACATGTACACCACAAAAGAAGAACATGGTTGCCCTGGTCAACAAAGCACCCTACGGTCTACAACCATATCTAAAACTTATGAGAATAGATAAACCCATTGGATCGTGGTTACTATTTTGGCCTTGTGGATGGAGTTTAGGTCTAGCTGCTCCACCTGGAGCACCCATTCCTGATCCAAACTTGCTGGGTCTTTTTGCGGCAGGAGCTTTTATAATGAGGGGTGCAGGTTGCACAATCAATGACATGTGGGACAAAAACATCGATCTGAAAGTAGCACGGACCAAATTGAGGCCAATCACCAGGTACTTAATTTCAAAGTTTTGAAGAGAATTTCCAGCATCTAAAATGCTTATTTCAGCGGCCAAGTATCGATGTTTGATGCCCTCGTTTTCCTTGGTGGTCAACTTGGACTCGGACTTTTGGTGCTATTACAACTCAATTGGTACTCAGTGCTGCTAGGGGCAGCCTCAATGGGACTTGTGGTCTTATACCCTGTGGCCAAAAGATTTACATATTGGCCCCAAGCAGTCTTGGGACTTGCTTTTAATTGGGGTGCCCTATTAGGCTGGTCAGCTGTTCACGGGAATTGCAATTTTACCGCCTGCATTCCCTTGTACGTCGCGGGAGTTTCTTGGACAATGATTTACGATACTATTTATGCTCACCAAGACAAATACGATGACATCGTGTTAGGCATAAGATCAACAGCACTCAAATTTGGCGACAATACTAAAATGTGGCTTACTGGATTTGCCACTACTATGACATCTAGTCTTTTGTTAACGGGTTACATATGTGAACAAACATGGCCTTTTTACACTTCTGTTGGAATTGTGGCTCTACATTTGGCAAGGCAAATATCAACTTTAGACATAGCTGACGCAGAGGACTGTGCCAAAAAGTTTCTTTCTAATAGAAGAGTCGGATTGTTTTTGTTCATGGGCATTGTCTTAGGTACATACTTTAAAGATCCATCCAGTATAGCGAGCAATCCAGCGACTGTTGCACTTTTGTCCTCATCATCGTGATAATATGTAAACCTAGGTAAATAAAGCTCTTTGCCAATGCACTCCGGTCAAAGTTCATAGCTGTGATGTATCACATTATCGCAGACTTCAGATTCTTGAGTAACAACAGGAACAAAATAGATCTGAAGAAGCCAATCTGATGCTTGCGCTTTTAAAATCATTTTTTATTAAGAAATCCAGACATGTTCATTCCATCAATATTTCTGTCCTTGGCAAATTTGCATCTGCCAGATCGAGGGTTGCTGTTTTCCTTGCCGCCCTTGCCATTCATGTTGATGCTCTGTGAAAAGAATTGTTTAATGGACGGATTCTTGGCGACGGCAGGATCTTCCTCGGGTTCTATTTCTTCGAATTCAACTTTGACTCCCTTTTCATCTAAGATGGTTTCTGCTGTCTTCCAACTGAAACGAACTATAGAAGGAAAGCCAAAGAAAGAATCAAAGTTGTCTCGAAGAAATTTTTTTGTGACAGCATCCCCAGGGTATCCGGAACCCCATGCCTTGGTCATTTCTAAGCCTTCCTGCTTCTCAACAAAAGTCCAATCACGTAAGCACTTGTCTCGAGCAACTTTGGCACAAATGGATGCAGCAGACACACCTGTAAAGCAACAATTAATTACAAGTCATTCAAGTACTAAACAACTCTTGAGAAAAGATGTCTTACATGGGTATAAACTGTCAGCCTTTTTGGCCACAGTCACTTTCAAAGAAGGAAATAGGTTTTGTAATTTGCTTTGGTACTTCTCTGGCGGCCCTACAGTATCAACGTATATTTCGGACACTTGGACGCCCCTTTCAATTGCCTCCTTCACCAAGCCAATTGCCGTGTCATGTGACATAGTATTTAAATTGTATTTGCTCCTACGATACATGCTTGAGGAAATAAAGCGAGGACTTAATACATGGATGGCCCAACCAATGTAATCATTGTTGTCTAATACTTTTTGGAGCAGAGACTCTCGTTGTTCTTCAGTCAATGCTTTAGAATCGTCCACTCCAAGCTCTTTCAAATCTTGGTTCTTTGCCACTGGACAAAATGATATTCCATAAACCATAGGACCCAAAACTGGACCACGTCCTGCTTCGTCAATGCCAAGAACACAGGGTTCTTTCTTGCATACCTCTGGGACGTTAGAAAACAGCACATAATTTTCTCCATTGTTCACTTTGTAATTTTCAAGATCCATTTTAAAATCTGGTATTTCTTTTCTTTCAGACTAAAATAAGTAAAATTCAATCAATACGAAAATACAAATTCTCAAAATTCAAAAATCTCAACAATAATAAAGCGCGAAAAATGATGAAACGGAATTATTTTCTTTGTGCAATCACGCAACTCTTCT
The DNA here is from genome assembly GCA_900157175.1 of Oithona nana. Lineage (NCBI taxonomy): Eukaryota > Metazoa > Arthropoda > Copepoda > Cyclopoida > Oithonidae > Oithona > Oithona nana. The sequence continues at coordinate 341,754 of LT727937.1, forward strand.
CAAGCCAAAAGACTACCCATTTAGGCCCATTTAGGTTCAATTTCTTACAGAATAGGCTTCTGCCATTGCCAAGGTTTACACGGACACCAGGATTTTTGTACAAAATTGGGCAAGAAATCTGTAGTTGAAGCATTGAATTTTGTGGTTTTTATTAGGCTGAACGAGTGTTTTCATAGGCAGAAATGATCTTGGGGAAACTGGAAAACTCACTTTTTGACCGCGAGTAGCGAAGCATCGCGGTCTTAGAAACGTTAAAGTTGTTGCGGCGGTTCTTCAGACTTTAGTCTCAAAGAAGCTAAAAGTGTTTCTAATCGTTATTAAAAGCGTGATATGTGTCAACAATTAATGTTGACATGTTTTAAGCGTGATTATACGATGCAAAGTAATTGAAAGGAGAATCAGAGGCTATTCAACGTGATTCAAAGCTGATTCAAACGTGACTTAGAGATAGATAAACGCGATTCAAACATGATTCAACATGATTCAAACGTGATTCAAACATGATTCAAACTTGATTCAACGTGATTCAAAGGTGATATAGGGGGAATTACTCGTGATTGAAACTCGATCAAATGTGCGATTCAATCGTGATTGAAACTTAATTTAACGTGACTCAAAACGTGATTCAAACTTGATTCAAACTTGATAAGTGATTCAATCGTGATTCAAACGTTATTTAAGCGTGATACAGGACCAAGTGGGGAAGAAATCGTTATTCAAACTTGGTTTGGACGTAATTCATGCAATTTTTTTCCCCTCAAAATACATGTGATGAAGATAAAACAGATACAGTTCATTTGCCATAAAATATTAAGGCGTGTCAAGGGTGAAATACTTATTGAGCGTCTGCAGCTTCTTATTATTTGTAGTCTTTTTTGGCTTTTGTTGTTGATGCATTTGCAGCTTTGGTCTTTTCGATAGTTGAAAAGCTGGAGTTGCTTCTGGTTTAGAATGACCCTTGAGTCCATTGTAGAAAGAGGTGGAAGGTTGCAATGACAAAACACTTTTCACAACAGATTTACTAAAGAGACTTTTGGGTAAATTCTCTTGACTCGATAAAGTTCTTTTGAGGGGACTTCTTCGCAAGATGCCAACAATGCCACACTCTTTGGTTGTGGCCTTAGGTGTAGGAGGTGATTTGTACAATTTAAATGGACTCTTCACACTTGGTTGAGAAGCCGATGAATTCGACGAGGAGTGTACGACCAAGTCCATTCTATCTAAATCTCCATGTAATTTTTCATTGTGTTCTTCAAGTAGTTCTAAATCATTGCGTAATTTCTTATTGGCAATTGAAAATTCATCTAATTGGTGTTTAACACTGGCACACTCATTCGTCTTATGCTGCAGTTCTCTGTGCAATTTCTTGACTTCGTTGCTTTTGTTAACGAGTTCTTTCTTAAGCTCTTCAGACAAAAGGATTAGTTGCTTGGTATTCTCCGAATAATCATTCATGTGATGTAAGCGTTCTTTCATAACTGGGAAACTCTCCTTGACAGATACTTGTATTGTCTCGTAGAGTTTCAATTCATCTTCCAGTTGGCTGACTCGCTTTTGTGCATCACTAGCTTTCTTCTTTTCTTTGCTGAATTGTTTGACTTGCTCTTTGGCATATTTCATAGATTCTTGGGCTTCTTTGAAACGAATATCTAAGTCTCGGTATTCTTCTTTCAAACCAATATTTTTCGCTGATGTATCGTTCAAACTTTCTTGAAGTTTCTCTTTTTCGCTCTTAGCACATCTCAATTGAAAAGTCATAGAGTCCAACTGCTGTTGGAGGTAGTTGGCATCAATGTCGGATGCAACGTCAACACCTTCAGTGAAATAGATGCGTCGAAGCTGATTTTCTCTGCATTTGGTTCGGCATTGAGGACAATTATTCTTCCCTGTCTCCAGCCACTGAAGAATGCATGTGGTATGGAAAACGTGGCCGCAAGGCGCAGAGCTTAAATCTGCGCTCGGTGATAAAAGCTCTAGACAGGTTGAACAATTGACATGCATCTTGTCTTGCTGTGATTTAACGACGTTTGCGTAAAATATTCAGGTACTTTCCCCTGGTCATTTCCTTTGTTTCTTCAAGTCCTAATTGATAGGCAATGTTTTGCAAGCGCTTCACTTCCTCGAGTAGGTGCTGTGTGGGTAGATTTCCCAATTCTGCAAGCAAAGACTCATTTTTTACCAAGATCTTACCCAGTATGGTCAGTGGTAAATCATTCACTACACTTACGATGAATCGTAGAGAGATCGTCTTGGGTGAGCCCTTTAATGATAGCAGGTGAATCGTTGGGTGTTTCCAAAGGAACAAACTGACTTACACCTGGGACTAAAATGGATAAAACATTGAAGATGAAAAAAACTTTAAACCAACTGTACAGTTCATCATTGTTACTCACTGGTATCTGGCCAAAGGTCAGGCGATCCCCGATCCAACCTCTCTAATGCTAAAAGGCTGGACTCCAAATCTGCAAAATATTTGACGTTGATTATTTCTAAAGGCTGACAGAAGCGAGAATAGAATGATGTTAAACCAACCTTGGAGCTCCGGTTCAGGCTGCTTTTCACTTGATTGACCTTGATTTTGTTTTTGTTGTGAGGCCATAACCGCTAAATCAAAGTGATCAGTGGCATTTAAGAAATTCAAATTCACTTTGGCTTTGTTGTAATTTTTGATGCGCCGCCTCAAGTTCAATGACGAGTGAGTGATCGCTACCTAAGACAACCTGGCCTTAGTTGTTGTGGTTCAAGTCTAACGTCGTATGTTTTGACGAATTTTTTCCCGGTCAAAATCAGTTGACGTTTTGTTCTTTCACAAAGAAGACGGGAATTGAACAATTTCAATAGAAATCATAATTTATCTAGCCAACCACTGCATTGGTGACTTTTTTGCCAATTGTACCATGTCTGAGAACACCAGCATCGTCATGAACACTGAAAAAAGTAGTCGAGATAGACATCTTGGAATGGATCGACGCGGAGCCAAGCGAAGTCATTTCAAGCGAGATGAAAGCAATTCCGGTTCAAGTACCAGGTCATCGCGCTCCTTAGGAAGCCGTGAACGAAATGACAGAAATAAAGAACTGGAAACAGATGCATTGATTTTGCAAAGACGACAAAAACAAATCGATTATGGCAAAAATAGTGTTGCCTATGATACCTATATTGAAAAGGTCCCGAAAGCTTCCAGACCAACATTTTTGCCACGCACACCTGACAAGTAAGTACATAGTTTATAAAAAATGAACTGTCTAAACGTGTTTGTGTTCCCTTTGGAAACGAAAAGAAATCAAAGTTTGATATCAGATGTTTTCTTCAGGTATGTGAAATACTCTAGAAGACAATGGGATGGTTTGATAAAAGCATGGAAGCTGCAAATTCATGCTTGGAATGCCAGAAATGATTTTTCTATTGGAGAATGGGAATCTGTTACCACCGGCAATGATGTAACCAAAGAAGAGGACGAAATTAAGAAAGAGGACCTAAATGAAGTGAAAGAAGATGGCGAAGACGAAGAAGAGGACCTTAAGGAACCTGTTACCAAATTTAATTGGTGTGACGAAATTGAAGAAGAAGAGGAAGAACTGCTTAAACGACGCAAAACGTGAACATAAAAAGGAAAAATTTAAAAGAAAATTTCTAACAATTTGGATCCGTCCAAAATTTTTAGTTGAATAAAGTGAAACAAAGGCAAAAATACATTGAAAGACAAATTCTGGTAGAAAGTTTTTCATTAACAGAAACTTACTTTGATCATAGGAATCGTAAATCCTTAAATCACATTGCAGCAGCCTTCCTACGCTACATAAGTACAGCAAGTTTCCCACTTTAAAGAAAAAACTATGTGCTAAATTTTCGGCGCGAAAATTCAAATATGGTCACAGTTGCAACAAAAATCGAAATGCTGAAAATTGATTTTGGCTTGCTTTATCCTGCGCATTTCTACCCGAACCCACTTTGCATTCCATTTTCTTCCAATTTCGATTACCATATGATTGATGATATGGTATGTATATTTTTCAATTTCTCACTCCAATAGCTCCAATACTCAAACAAAACGCGCCCGCGCACATCTACATTCATTCCTTGGCTAATGAAAGTTCCATCCTGTCAGATTTCTGATTGGGTTTGAGAAAGTGGATGATGACATGGTGTGAGAGACAAGGCGTAAAAACAAAGGAAGTAAATATTCACATCAATGAGATTATGATGAGTTTTACCTCAGGCACATAAGCAACCTGCGACATGGCTTCAGTTCCATCTGCCGTTGCCAAGTGACAAGACCAACTTGGACTTGCCAAGTTTTCAAAATGGACAAATTTCAATCGGCGGCTTTTTTATGGACATGCATCCATCATATTGTGGCCTTCATTTTGAATCTAACCTCGTTCATGGTCTTGATCATGTAAGAATCTATTTACAATTAGAATTCTTCGTATTTAAACGTCTTGAAACGAGTTTCATGCTTGTTAATTATCCATCAAACATGTATTTTAGTGTTTGTAAACCATTCAAAAGTCTCATTTTACAACATAGGTAGTAAATTATTTTTATGTATAATTATAAATACAATTCTTTTGATAGAAGAAGGCGCAACCTTGGGAGGACACTTACTTCGTTTCAACCCCTTGCTCAGGTCCTGGTTTCCCTCTTCATAAACATAGCGCTGATGGTATTAGTAGAATTCACCAATGCCTTTTGGTTGTGGACTGATCAAAAGCAATTGTTTGGTGTACGGTTATGCCAGTACGTTTGGATTTCTAAGGTTTTGCCCGAGATCATGGCCGTCCAAGGTACAGCCTTCCTCGTATTTGGGACATGGACAAACGCAAGAAAGGGAACAGAAGATGTGGAACATTCAGAATCCCATTGTAAAGCATTTTTAAGAAACATCTTTGTAACCTTACTCGTTTCTCTCAGCTGTATAGTAATCCTAATTTTAAGCCGAATTTATCAACCTCAAGTTGGGCAGAGCGCATCTTTAGCCTTGCAAGACTGGAATTTATTTGAATCTGAAACTTGTCCATCCGCTCATCAACATTTGACTTGGTATTCATTGGTATTTCGGTGGTTCATTGGCTTTATTGTGCCCTTGATTTTCTCTGTTACACTCCTTGTTGATCTATCACTTTGTCGCCAATTGAAAAGATCAGTTAAGCAGTACACCTTCTTGTCTGTGTCCTTGATCATTTGCCACTTAATCACCCAAACTCCATCAATGATCATGGATTTCATGGACTTTGCCGTTGGTGTCAATGTCAACAAAAATGCCTTTGTCACAGTAGCTTCAATAATGACCAAGCTTCACTATTCCCTTTTCCCGATAGCTGTCATATGCTTCCTACCTTGGAAAAGGCAAACCATTCAAGAGGATCGTCAACATCAATTGAGATTTCTCTATCGTCGAAAAAGTCATCAACAAGAGCAGGACTGCAGAAGTACACCAGAAAATAAAGAACTTTTGGAATAACATTGAAAGTTATATTTCTTTCATGCTTTTGCACTATACAAGATGATTGGTCGGTTCCAATTCGTCTGGCCAAGATGAGAGATGGGCTTGAAGCCGGCACTTTCACAAAGTTGAGTCACATGTGGAATGAGCTGGTCTTGACGATGTTTCATCTGTTCTAGATGCTCAAATTTTGGTTGGTTTAATTTTCTCATTCGTCGGGCCGCTGTCATGTAGCATTTCCATGGCTTTAGAGTATTGAAAAGAAGCCAAAATAAATTTTGATAAAGGAATACAAATCATGTATCAAAATTTTTGACTTACCTGTGGCTCTAATAGAAATAGCTGATCACAATATTTTTGAACATTTTTGAATAGTCGGCTTAGACCTTCTTCGCCATGATTCAGATGTATCCACATTGACACGGAAAAACAGAATATCACATCAAACTTCACACGATTTTGTTTCTTTAGAAATTGTTCAATAACTTGAAGATGGTCATCATTCATCAAATCACACCATTCAAATTGGATTTGAGGATTTCTTTGAATTTTTTGATTAGCTACGTTGACCAAGTGAGGGTCAACGTCAATTCCTAGGATTCTGCTGTCTTTGTCTAATTGGAAGTGATCAAAGAGGGCTTCAGTCAGTTCCTGGAAGATAAAGTAAAAGATTCCATTGGGTCTTGAACAACACTTCGAGATTTCTCTTCATTTCAGAGGTCTTGGCCAATGCAAGGAGTTTGAGGTCAAAAGGAGTAGTCGAATCAGTGTTTTTCAACAAGACCAGAGTGGCGTTTACATGTTGTCCGCCAATTGCCAGAGCCAAAGGTACTCGTCTGCCTTCGTCAGTTCGATGAGGATCAGCACACAATTCAAGCAGAGTCTGGATTGTGTCAGTGTGACCTTCTTTGGCAGCCCAATGGAGAGGAGTTATAGGTCCACCATTGACATCCATTTGCAAATCATTGACTAAAAGCCGTACTAAATCCTGATGACCACTTTCGGACGCTAAATGAAGACAATTCCTCTCCAGAATGTCAACATAGCATAAGGATTGAGGATTGAAGGAGGCTAAGTATTTTACAAGACTTGTATGACCTCCTCGCACAGCCTCCATGATAGGTGTGGTTCCACAAGTATCTCTTTGATCAAAAGCATGCTTTTCGTCAAGGCCAATGATAAGCTTGGCTGCGTCAATATGTCCTGAGAGGCAGGCAGTGTGAAGAGGACTTCGACCATTTTTGCTTTTACTCTTGAAAGCTTGGTGATTTTTGTCCAAAAGAATTCTGAGGATTTGCAAATCTCCTTCTCTTGCTGCCAAGTGAAATGGCGTCCAGCCGTCCTAAGGAAAATAAAAAAATTAGCCTCTTAAAAAAATAATATTTCTGTATAAAGTATACCTTATTTTCCAGAAGAAGATTCGCCCCATGATCAAGTAGAATTTGCACGGTAGCTTGAGCATTTGTTCCTGTCTTTGTACAAGCAAGCATTAAAGGCGTCCAATCGGCTCGTTTGATTGGATCAATCTTGGCAGCGTTGATGTTAGCAAGAAGAAGTTCGACAATCTGAGGCTGCGAGAATTGGGCTGCCTCATGAAGAGGAGTTTTGCCATCAGCATTGCTTAGATTGAAAAGATATTCTAAGACACTTGGATCGTTGGCAGAAGGCAAGTTGTCAACAAGTACTTGCAGAAAATCAACTCGTCCAAGTTTACAGATCAGTATGATAATATTATCTTGGGATTTGGCATATCGGCAATGCTGTAACTGTAGCAAATCCGAACATATACCTGTCTTCCTCAATTCTTCCTTGAACTTGGCCAAGTCCCCACGATGGACAGAGTCGATTAAAAATCGATATCTTTCTTCCACCAAACTCATTTTGTAATTTTACTTACTCCGGAATTGCTCCCTATATCTAAGCAAAGAATCGGGCCGTCGCTGCTTCTTGGTTCTAAATTGGATTGAAGCAAATCTAGAGGTAAATGCTTGACCCTGTTTTCAGCTGGATTGAAACTGTAATAGTTGATAAAGTTGCCTTGTCGAGCAGCTCCAGGATCCTTTACATTATTATGATCAACGGCTTTCTCCATCATCAACGGGTAGTTGATACTCTCAACAATCTGGAGAAACCAAAACAAAAATCAAAGCGTTACCAGACAAGTATTTGAAAAGGTGTCATTAATTTGAAGTTAAATAGTTTATTTTATTGGCGGATATGAATGTGATTGGTTAACGGCAAACTCGAGAGTCTCTTTGGCAGTTGTCCGGTTGGCCCAAAACGCAAGCTCCAGCACAGCAGATCAAGGGACCTTTGGACCAATGTGGCTTATAGGGAGCACAATCGCTAGCATTGTTACACCGGCAGAGAATTCTCTGACACTTGATGGGTCCAAATTGGTCACTGCTTCGGGTGTAAAATGGACAAGGGATATTCTGCGGAATGTTGGTGGGTCCGGTACCCCTTACCAATTTGAATCCATCCTTTGGATTAGGCCTACCCAAGAAATTATTTTGCGAATGAGTTGAGACAACAGTGAAACCTCCACCCGGTCTGCGGCCCCCAGGCCTTTGTCTTTGCCTTTGTCTTCTTTGACATCTTCCATATCTACTGCAAACGGCTCTACGACCAGTGCAATCTTTGCGTTGAAAGCATCGGTATTGGCGACAACCTCCATCAATGCAGTTCATGCCTCGGGGACAATCATTGGGATTTCGACATTTCTCAATACAATTTGCACCTCTTTCGCAAAACTCCCTTCGTCTATTGCAATTAAATTCAGCTTCTCCGCAGTCATCATGATGCAAACAACGACCAGTTGGACGATGACAGGTGAACTGATCCGATGGGCAATCATCGTCTTCTTGACACCGCTTGTAACAGCGATGTTGAAAGCAAATGTCTTCCCGTTTTCGACATGGAGAACGGCGATTACAGACTGGAATACAATCTCCTCCACGACATCGTTGACGACCTGAGCAGCCTCGATGCCGACGACAAGACCGATATTTACATTGACCGTCTTCCATGTCGCAATATTGACCAAAGTAGCAATCAACGTCTTTTTGACATCCTGATTTGATGGGCACTTGACAGGTAGTGTCCGAAATAAGACGCGATGATGATGAAGATGATCTGGGATCAATAAAGTCTTCGATACAAACATCGTGGCGCGGATGACAAATTCCGCGAGGACAATCTTGATTTCGCTTACAAAGATCTCTACAAAATCCCTGATAGCAATCCTGATTGTCATTGCAATCTGTTGTCTGTCTAGAACATGATCTTAGACATTGGCCAGTGATGCAACAAAAATTTCGCAGACAATCCATACTCGACTGGCAGAAATTATCTTGGATGACACACTGGCCAAGCTCATTGCAGATACGTCCATAGGTACACTCTTGGGTGTTGACACATTTTTGGCAGCGATCGGATCGACAGACCGTGCCATTATAACAGTCTTTATTTTTCAAACAGGACTCGTCCTTGCATTTCCCATTGATGCAGGCTTGATGCAATTCGGGACAATCTTCTTGATCATCACATTCTCCTTGGGAACATTTTCCATTTCGGCATCTGGATCCCGGTTGTGTGCAATCCTCGTCGCCTTGGCAGGCTTTACATCTAGAGTTTTGGCATATTAATCCTCGAGGGCAATCCGAATCTCGTAGACAATCCAAGTTACAAAGTCCGTCAACGCAAAAAGCCGGCGATCCGCAATCCGAATCTTCTTTACATTTTCCTTGAATGCAGATACTATTTTGAGCACAAATTAATCCCGGAGGACAGGACCCGTGAACCTGTGAACACTGAATAAAACAGCGACGATTTCGGCAAACTCGACCTGGTTGCTCACAATCCGAATCTTTGACGCATCCACCATCCGCACATAGTCCAAACTTACAAATCTCATTTTGATTGTGGCAATCAGAATCCTTTTCGCAATAGTCATCATTGTCACATCGGCCATCTAGACAGGTGAGTCCCTAAGCAAATCATTCTTACTATGATAATTAAAAGACTGTCCGGAACTTGGTACTCTTACCGGTGCGCAATCCTTGTCGTCTTGGCACTCACACCCCACACCGCACTCCTCACTACCACTGTCGTCATCGTCAGGACTACACTTACCATTCAGACATACCAGCCCATCCTGACAGTCCTCAGTATGCTTGCAAGAAGTGACAACAATACAAAGCCCATCGTAACATTGGCTTTTCCTGGGGCAGTCTTTGTGGTTCTCGCAAAATAGTTGGATGCAACGACCAATTACACAAAAGTGGCGCTGGTTGACCCATTCGTGGCACTCTTTATCTTTGTCACATTTTAATTCAATGCCATAGCGTAACCCTTTGGATTTACGTTGGGTACTTCTTTTGGGTCGATTATTTTCATAGTCAAGGAGCGAGTCATTGATGTGATCTTTACGCTGGATCACTTCATCGTAAAAGGAATCGTCGTCATATGATTGAAGAGCATGTAAATCAAGAGAAGTATTTTCATCAGTATCCTCCTCATAATAATCTGATAGGTAATTGTAGTGAAAATCTTCACCAAAAACATCGAAAGTCGATTGGTTATTAAAACTGACAAAGGCCTCTATTTCCTTTAGCAAAGATGCACCACCAATAATGATAATGAGAAAAGCAATGATGGAATGATTCATTGCTTAGGATTCATTTGTCATTGTTCAATTCAAGGATATCAATTTTCATTAATTTTACATCTCCTTGAATCTGAACAGCCTGAATCTAGAATTCTAAAATCGTAATTTTGAACCTTAGGCTGTTTTTGACTCGAATTGCAATTCAGACTATTATTTGAAAAAGTTTGAAACTTTTCAAACTTAAAGCGCGAGCAAAGGTTAGAATTTTAGAAATCTAAGAATTTTAGAAATCTAAGAATTTTAGAAATCTAAGAATTTTAGAAATCTAAGAATTTTAGAAATCTAAGAATTTT
>LT727937.1:354716-425795 GCA_900157175.1 Oithona nana
TGGGTTTGTTGTTTGGCTACAACATTGGTTACTTGGCCACCACACTTGGTCTTTGACCATGCTGGCTCCTTGAAACTGCGTTAACTATGAAACCGGATAAATGTGTAAGTGTCATCTTTGACCAATGTGAACTTGACTTCCACAAATTGATTGAAAAAGAAACATTATCACGCTCGTTTTTAGTTAGCTTCCGCGACACTTGTTTAGATTGATGCATAAATTCTATTTCACGTGTGAATTACATTTTTGTAAGCTATTTTCAGGTTAAAAGTAGTGGTCACGATTGACACTAATTCGCAACTCAGGCCGGAACCGGAAGGACACAAAATCCGGACATGATTTAGGCCGTCGTGATTCAGTCCGGTTTGATTTAAGCCACCTTGTCCGGATTAAGGCCAACTTGTCGACATCTGGCCATTTCATGACATTCAAAACGCACCGTGATTGCCTTGCATTCTGAGGTCAGTCGGTTTCTGACTCAGGTAAAATCCTTCTCAAAACTCAAATATTTTCAACTCAAATCATGTTCACATTATATCCTTTTTTGATTTAGGCGAACGCCATTCTGGCCAACTTGTGACGAGGAGGCCAACTTGTGACATTGAGGCCTACTTGTCACATTGAAGATCGGTCAGCTTGTCACGTCGAAGGCCAACTTGTCACATAGAGGTAAACTTTTCATGATTCAGGCATACTTGTCACGTTGAAGCCAACTTGTCACGTCGAAGGCCAACTTGTCACGTTGAGGCGATCTTGTCACGATTCAGGCCTACTTGTCATGGTTGATGTCAACTTGATTTCATACTCCTCAGGTAAACTCTTTAAATATTGTCAATGCTCGAAGCATATTTGATTTACACATTCCAATAATTTAGGTTCAAACGATGGCAAATCGAGGAGAATTTCGATGACTTATTTTCGGCTTTCCGTATCGTGATAATTTTCTTCATCTACACGCTCGAACTTTGGACTTTGAGGAACATCTAACATAAAGTAAGCCAAGATATTCAATTCAAAAAAAATATTACGATATACTATTACAATGTAAGAAATGTCCTGAGATTTAGAAAGCTATATCACACTGTTCGAAATCTTCATTTTTTGTCCAAAAATTCAACTTTGATTTCCCGAGAAAATTGTCGATTTTTTTAGTTTTGGACTTTTTAGCTGTTGACAACTTTGATTTCACGAGAAAAATTGTCAAAAAGATTTTGGGTGAAAAACTCGTGAAAATGTTGGGGTGGTTGGGGCTTGATCCGGAACTTCAATGTTTTGGTATCCAAATCTTCATAGTACCAGATTCATTGAGTTTCCTAAAATTCTACTGTACTAAAACGCTGCCGCAGTATTTCTCGCTGCTTTAGCATTGAAATACACAAAATAGATCTTCTATTCATCTCTGAAATTCTCTTGGGACCTAAAGCAATTTGCAATTTAATGCCGTAAATTTTCGTCTCCACCCTCTGAGTCACGTTCAATTTCGTTTCGGAATGAAGGAATAGTGGTAGGAGCAGCGTAAAGCTCTGAAAAAAGAAAGTGCCGCGCGGCGTAACTGCGGACTACTGCGGAGGGGAAATAAAGTTAAGCTGAAGAGGGGTCCAAATTATGGATGACGTGGTGACAGTTGGTGCCAACCTTTGAGGTTTTGTCAGAAGCAGCAGCAGCAGCTCTCTGTTATTATTATCCGTGAAAAACTTTGAGCAAACATCTGTGCTGTTATGGATTTCGAAAGAAAGAAAAAAAGTTGGAAAATGGTATACTACCCCCCCGCTGTGACCAATAAGATGAGTTGCTTGGCTATTGCTAAGTGGAGTAGACAAGGTGGCACGTGTCTGCTGGAAATCAGGCCACTTGATTAATGGCACCCTGATTGAACTTCATCTCAAACTCAAAGCGATGCAGCAGCAGGGTGAAGGGCTCCTCGGCTGCTTTCTACTAGTCCTGATCCTAGATCTAGATCCATTATGCAAAGTAGCTTTCCTACGTAAACAGAAAAGAAGGGTAAGTAGAGCAGGGAGGAATACTGTACTTTCCTTGGGATCTGATCATGGCTACTGCATATATTACAGATGTGGACAGAATAAACAGCAAGATTTGTCTTTGGCCAAAACAAAAGAGTATTTTGCATCGCATCAGAAATCATCTCTGTTCAAAACGATGCGATGCTATGCGCTGCCAGATGAAGAAGAAGGTGGCGGGAGACGGAGATTGCGGAGGAGATGCTATTGGAGGAGAAGGGAGAGAGTTAGCAGCCAAGATGCTGGTCTCCTCCAATGGAAAGGCGTCAACTTTCTTGACAAGTGGTGTCCTCTGGTGGCGGATTTCAGTAGAAAAAGGGTCTGTTGGATCGGGCAAGCTCTTCGCCATGGGTGATTTAGTGGCGTTTTACCCCCGGCCGTGGGCATCAGCAGGAGGGAGTGAAAACAATCTGCATGAAAAATGACGATGGGAACTATTTGTATCGTCTTAGCCAGGACTTACAGGGCGTCCTAACAAGTCTTGGACTTTGCAATATTGTTCAGTTAGCCCTGCAGAAATAGGTGGAACACCCTGTAGTCTTAGCCAAAAAGTTTTCGCAGGAGGCCCTCCTGTGGCGATCAGAAATTGGACTAGTATTATGCAGGAATTCAGTAGCTTCATTGCCACATAATTGGTGGGCAAATATCTAGCGGCCATTAGAGAACTCGTAGCTTAGACAAAAGCCTTTCAATTTCTCTTTTCAAATGGAGATGAGGAGGTCGAGAAGAAGGAGAAAGAGGCGTAGCGCACGACGATCCCTCTCTAAGATGATGCTTGCTTTGGAGATTAAAAGTATGACTATGAGGAGCATCAATTGAAAGTTGAAAATGGTTGTAGTTCACATTTGTGGTTAGCAGACAACGTGGTTTTGTTTGGGGAGAGCAGCACGAGCTAATCCGGTTAGTTGCGGAGCCTTCGTCACGCTCGAAATCTCGTTTGCATCCTTGGTTAAATGGAGACGAATATCCTTTAGAAATGACAGCAGCATAAAAATAATACAGACTATCTTTGTTCCCCCACCAGCATTATTCCACTCTGTTTCAAAATCACCAACAAATGTCTCATTTTCACCCAAAAAAAAAATACATTTCTTCTCGTCATTTTTTTAAATTGAATCTGAATTTTCGTTTTTAGAAATGGACAGAAATGTAGTTTATAACGTTGACCTTTAGCTCGAAAATTCAAACAAATGTTGCAAATTCATGAGACTTTTTGAGTCAATTTCAAACACTGTGTCTCCTTAGCTAACGATACTATCTATATATCGGAGGGATCGAAAATGCAGATTACTTTTTGAGCTGCCCCACAAAATTATATTTTACAAGATAGATCTTAGGTCGTCTTGCAGCAAGGGATTTCCAATTATAGCCAAAAGCTATGGGATAGTTTTTGAGGTGTCAAGCACGTGTCATTTTCTTAGGTATTTTACGAGTGTTAATGTTATGCAAACAGTCCGTTGCGCTTGCCCTCCAGCAAGCCTTCTTGGGAAGAGCCAGAAGACGAGACGGCGATCCCAACAGACACAAAAGAGGCAAGTGTTGATGGCTTGAAATAATGGGTTCGAAGAGCCAAGTCGGTGATTATTTCTTGGAGGAGGAGAAGGTGTGGCCGGAGCGGAGGTTAATGCATTTAGATTGTTTCGTTTTGACCACAGCGCAAAGCTGCTCAACCAGACTTGAAACTGGCTCGGCTTGAAGACTCATCAATCCTTATCGCCGCTCCAGATCGGTTTTCTCAAGAAGGAAGGAAGTTTAGAAGAATGGGGGGTAACTCTGCACCCCTTTTCCTTCTTTAAATAAGGCAACAAAAAAAAAAGAAGCGAGAACGAAATGCGAATTCCAGCGTCTAATGTTTCCTGTGGAAGTAGCACGAGCTTCAAACTCTTATTTAAATTCCAACTCACGACTGGCGGCGCGAGTGAAAAATAATGGTCAACAGAGTCCCTTGGGGTAGTAGAAAGAAATTCGATACTTCCCTACCCACCCCCCTCATGTAAGCTAAATTTTTTTTCAAATGAAAAGGAATGTAGCAAACTGTTTTATGGGCTGACTCGTAATACTCGTAATGGCACACATCATTGAATGCGCAGAGTGGAGTACAACGCTGCGTAAAGCTTCGCTTGGCGAGCTGGTAACTGGTAAGGAAGAAAAAAGGGAATGAGGAAGATAAATCTCTTGGTGCTGGCGGGACAGTGACAAATTCCAGTTGTTGTGGCGGACCCGCGAGCCCGTAAATCCTTTCGATAAAATTGAACTGACAAAAGTTCTTTTCGAACCCTAACTCATCTTTGGTTTTGGCTTTTCTTCAGAATGGTTGGGGCTTGCTTGACTGATGACTAGATCAAAGACGGGGTTCTTCTCTGTCATCCAGTCCATATACAACAACAACTTCTTGCGCTAGGGAAACACATTAATTCAGCAGCCAGGCTGATTTGGGCTCCTCGCCAGCAGCAGCTAGCTAACCTAGCCCTAGTCATCATCAAGAAAACTATGTGGGATGAGAGAACAATACTCATCATGCCCAAACTTCTCCTTCTCAAAGGAAAAATTTTCAGCAGCGGTTATGGATGAGAGTTTCCGTCCGTTTCTGCTTCGTCCTCCGGTGGGTTTTTATCATGCACGCGCCACATTCATGAGCAGCGGGGAATTCTGCAGAGAGGATGAGAAAGATAGATAGAAAGCGTGGAAGATTTCATAGTTTACATAGGGATCACTTGGGTTGGCGGGGGGAGATGAGGAGGAAAAAGATGCTACAACAGGGTGTCTTTCAAAATCATCAAACGACAAAAAAAATTCGTGAAAGTGTGTTTACATACTGGCCAAGCAGTGCAGATGTCACTTCAATTTGACGAAAGTTTTGACAAAAAAAAAGTTTCAAAAATTCTAAATTTGCCAACTTGGGATTTTCTTTAAAAACTTGTTGGGACACCCTGTAGTAGCAGCTACCCAACGGAACTCCCGAGTGGGCTATTCGCTTCGCTTTTTTAGATGACTCAATAGTATCTAAAAGTCCCAGCAGCTTTACTACCAATGAAGAAAGGCTGACAAGAGATGACGGATAGATCACCAAGGCTGGAGGCCAGTGAGTGTCAATCAAAGCACACAGTGAAATTCCATCCAGCTAGCTCCTTGTCAAGTTTGACGGCGGCGGTTCTGCAGACAGCCGCCCGCAGGCCACGTGAATCTGAAAAATATGACGACGAACGAAGACAAGCAGACCTGCACTGTGATGGTCATTGAGATGCCCATTGCGTTCTCAGAGCTTTGGCCATCGTCCCTTTGTTCTTTTCTCTTTTCCTTTTTTTGCGAGGAGAGAAGCTCTGAAAAAGCCTGATCATGGCCATTGTTGTCCATTATGGATGATGATCGTAGTCAAGTTGATGAGAACCTACTACTACTCCCTTTTAGGGATGAAATATGAAAAGTATGGACTATGGAGGAGGAAAAAGGAGGTTGCTGACCAGAAAGAAAAATGATGCTCGGCTAGAACATATCCACGCATAAGCACAGTGTTTGAAAATCGGTCAAAATGTCTCATCTTGCTTCATTTACAATATAGACTGTTTCAAAGAATATTAATTCTTCCTTGGCCCAGAAAATATAAATTTGACAATTGACAAGTGGAAGTCTATTTTAAATATGAGACATCTTTGATAGTTTTTAAACGCTGTGAGGAACATTGTGTTTTTCGTCTGAAGAAAAAAATAGAGATGACAGATAACACATTGGGCATCATTACCATCATTGATGACGACGTTTCTCCTGCCTTTTTCACTACTATACTATCTAGGATTCGACTATAAAAAAGACTCCCTCGAGCCTCGTTGCTCCCTACGTTGTACGTGATCTCATATCAAAGTCTTGGAGTTGGAGCAGTTGGATCGATTATGGCATCTTCTACTATTTTGGATTCCCCTAGCATCATGATGATGCAGTAGTCAGAAGATGGCAAAGAAGCTGAAGCCAATCCCGGAGAATGGCCGGCATGTACATGGCTCGAATCCCCCATAACCGGTGGATTAGGTGTATGAATTGTTGGCATCTGGGGACACACATACACGCACACCACACTCTTTCCACTTTTTTTTAAAGGGTATTGGCTATAAATTGCGTCCATACCACTAATGAAGTCCGACTATGACCGCTGCCGATTCTTTTTTATGGCTGTTAGACTCAATGGAAAGGAAACTTGGCCAAATGTTGGAAAAGCTTTTCGCTTGATTTGCACTTTGTGGACTGGCGTTGATTCTATGTACTTAAAAACATTATCTGAGTGGGGGACTTTTAGCAGGAAAATTCAAACAACGTTAATTTGAAAGTCATTGTTGAAGAAAATGAGTGATTTTCCAACAATTGTGATGTAGGGGGAAAATGGAGTCGGTAGTAGTCTAATGAACGTTAAGGATGATGACTTATCCGAAGCGATTATCTGCTCCATTTCCCCAATGAGAAGGAGTGATGACACAGATATAGGTTCATTAGCTCCCCATCATCATTCGACTCTTCGTTGTCCTCTTCCTCAGTGATAATAATGGGGATGGATGACCATTGACCAAGTCAACTTCTCATCATCATCAGTGCGGTATGACGGACCCTGACAATGGGGCTATCTAGCTGAAGGCTACTCTCCATTTTTCATCATCTCGTTCACATTTCAAAGACAAATGGCGGCAACGGCATCTAGCCTGGAGGCTAATTACTCTTCTTCGATGCTTCTAGTATTTGTTCATCTGGGCTTGCTGCTTCATTATATCACTATCGCTGCCATCATCATAGCATATGGCCAGCAAATATCATCCCCCCGGAACACGCCCCCTGACCCGCCCATTTTTACAGTCTCTAAATCTATGCTACCCCTGCTACACGACGGAAACTGCATCTGACAGTTGAACAATGAAAGGATGGTTATTGATGTCACTAGTAGTAGTAGTGTGACTTCCAAATTATGTTGAAGTCGATCGATGAACGACAGCGTGCGGCTGCTATGCTGCGGATCGGGGGGATTAGCAACACCTACCAAATTGGAATGGCTCGGGGCGAAAGCGTGTCTCTCTCTCTCTTTCTGTCTAACGCATTTTGACATTCATCGAAGGTGACGGAGCGAGAAACGAGGAAGATGATGGAAAAGTCTCGTATACTGGCTGAAGCTGAACTGGTCAGTGCCATTGCTGATGATCTGGCCAAGATATGTGCTATAGTACTACATACTGCATTTTAGGGAAGGAAGAAAAGGTGACGTTGCTTGTCGCATATCAATGACTTTCCTTCGTCGTCTTCCCTAGCTATTCTTCCATATTCTCTGCTGCGTAGCACAGTGTTGAAAAAAATAACTCAAAAATGTCTCATTTTGCATCATGACAAAACTTTGTCCAAGCACAGATATTTTGGCCATGCGCGCGAAAAAACAGAGTTGGGCTTGTGAACCTTAGACTACTGCGACACTTTGTGTAATTTTCCAACACTGTGGCGTAAGCAGTACGTGTGTGCACTCTGCAAGTTCCCCTACCCAAATCGAGGCTACAGCAGCAGCCTCACTTGAACAGAGAGGCAGGCAGAGGAGAGAAAATGGGTCTTGGCGTCCTCGTCGTCTGGGATGTGAGGAGCATGCATAAGAAGGAGTTAGCTGATGTTCTGTCCTGTCCTGGCCTCATGGATCGATAATGTTCAATGTCTTGGCTTTTGTCTCCTCCATTCTTTCAGAGCCAACATGAGGAATGATGATGATGGATCCATCGAGTGGTTTTCTCTCCAGGATCGATTTGCTGCGTGGCATTAATTCAGCAGCCGAGCTGATTTGGATGCGATGCAGCGAGCAAAGAAGGCTACACTAGACTACTCGTGGGTGTCTTCAAAGTTTTCGATCGAAGAGGCTCCTCTGCGAGCGCTACTCAGGAAAACATATCCCAGTTAAGGTTGATGTATCAGGCGCTGCTGGACCCACCGGGGGGCTTGACGGGGCCCCATGTGGTTCTTGGCGAAAAAAAGAGGAATACTGTTCACACTCTGGCCAAGCAGCAGCACAAGTCAGAACTTAAAGGAACGAAGGAGCGAAGAACCAAGCAGGTTATTGATGATCTCTTCTACCTCGACCCATGGAAAATGGATCATGTTAAATGCTGCTGGCTGGAATTCTTTCTCGTGCTATCCCACCGCACCAGGATTTATGAGTCGAATACACACTAGCACCAAGCTAACTGCTGCTGCTGCTGACCCGACATAACTCACACTACTACAATGCAGTAATAATAATAATGGAATTCTTTCTTCCAAAGTTGTCACAACGATGTGAAGCCGCACGTGAAAGCAACAAAAGCGAGGAGCAACAAGAGATGAAAGATCCACATCTTATCGGCTGCAGGGATCCATCCCCAGAGTCTTAGAGCCACACCATATCCTCGTCGTTCTCCTCCCCTTTTAAAGACTACGTTGTACACTATCCAGTAGTACAGAGCATTGGCTTTTTTGATGGAACACAGAAGAAGAAGTGCTGTAGGGGGTGAGCAGCAGCTGCTGCTTTCTTCTTTCACTTGGTTCACGGTTAGTTTTTCCAAGATTGACAGGCGTTATTGCCTAGATCTATCTAATGCCATTAACAGATTAGAGACCCGCAACACTACTATTCCACTACATTCGTCGCCAGCTTAATCCCTTCGCAGCTATACTCTGGTAGATCCTTGCTTGCAGGGCTTCTCCTCCAGCTCTGTTCAGGAAAGAAAGGAGCTTAACTTTGAATAGAATGGCATCAGCCAATGCAGCAGACTCGAAAAAACAACATTACGAACTTTCCATCATGGATCAGTTTTTCCAATGGTCGTCGGTAAGTTTTAAAATTGAAAAGGAGACTGTTTTCAATGATTTTGAATCACCGTGCTGCCAGGGATCAATTTTCACATATGGGGCGACCAGCGTTGATGAGGGTGGTGATGTCCAAATGTTACCACCATTTATTTGACCATCCGATTATTATTGCTGGCCACACACATTGTGCTGCCGCCGCCATGTGATGGCTAAACAAATTTATCAAAAGCTGACGACGACGAGAGCAATAGGAGAAGACAGGTCTCGCGTGTGAGAACGCCTTTTGTTTCAGGTCAAACACCTCGTTAAGCAGCGGCAAATTTACGGCCTCGTCGTGGCATAAAATCACCATCAAAGTGGCTCCGCTCCCTATGATTAAGGGGGCTAATTCTGACAAGTGGATTTCTGCATTTTTTCCCCTGCGTCGTCGCCTCCTCATCTGCCAGTGCTTTTTCATCTGCGATATTTGATGCTGACGGAGCAGGAGGACCAACACAATGCAGCACTATCTAGGGTGACTTAATTTTTAGCCAGATCTCGCAAAGCCTAAAACCAGCTCCCAGATGAGTCGAGGTTGCATGCAAAGTTTCAGTCACCTAGCTTCAGACTACTTTTTACATACAAAATACTTAAAATTCGTAAGAAACGAGACTTAAAAGGCTATAAGTGCACGACCGTGAGTTTTGACGTTTTTGGAGAATTTTCGAGACTTTCAAATCTCAAAAACTTCACCTTTTTAGAATTCACGGTCAAAAATCTTTTCTATCTTTGAGACCAGACCATTTCTGAAAAATTCCAGTCACCCTACCGGGTGTCATTAGTAGGACGACGCAAAAAAAAGGGAGCTTGTCACCATCCCCGATCATCTGCTCGTGCGAGATTTATTGTTTGTTTCGCTCACACCCGATCAGAGTTGGGATTGTTTGCCTAACGTTTATAATACAGCCTTCGGACAGATTAACTCGGTGGTTTTCGGATCCGGCAGCAGCAACCAACAAAAGTAGAATAGTAGATGATTTATACCCCAGGCAGGCCACGCACATGTGCGCAGGTTGTCACAACATTGGAGCCTCGGCGGGTGGCCTCCAAGAAAGTTGACAAACGAGCAGCAGTCCTAAAAAATGCGACAACAATGGCAAAAGTGTCGCCCTGCAGAGCAGTGCGACCCAGAGATATTCCAAAAATGCCCTCCAAATGGACTAATATGGAAGCCACCCCAGGATTTTTCTCTTTTTCCTCAAACGGTTCTTGGCCGGGCTGTTGGCCCACACCAGAGAGCTCCGCGATCTGGCGCTCACGAGAGTGCCGATGCAGAAGACGGCAATGCGCTTACTGATGATGACGGTGCCGATGCTGCCCGTGCTTGCTGCGAGAAATCAGTTGGTGAACAAAAGCTCTCAGATAATGCTTACCGATCATTACTTTCAACACTAGCCAAGGCAATCAGTGCAGCAATTTATGAAGTGTGCAGGTAAGGCAATTTGCCATGAAGTTACTTAATGGAAAAAAGGGGGGTCATCTCGTGACCAGAGGCCGTTCAGTCCAATTCCAATTTTCTTTCCCATTGACACCTTTTCAGTGACACATTCTTCTTGTTCCTTATATGCCATCGCCTCTCTTACCTTTTCTAGTCTCATTTTCAAAAATATTAGGAGCGAAGCTTAGTTTTTCAAATTAAGATATTTTGCCAAGGGGTACAATTTTGGTCCAGCTTTTAAAATATTTATTTTTGGCGTGAACATTCAAATTTCTTGAGTTTCAAACATTGTACCCAAGAGCATTTTTTCAAACCCACTTTTTAAAATATACAATGTTTAGATTGCTTGCCAGTCTGTGGAACATTTGTTCACCCTGCCTTTTACGTTCTCTTCGATAGTAATCAAATTCCACCGCAACGTAGCAGCTTTGCAGCGCTGGAAATGAAACGCTTTGTCATCAGATCAGATATATTGTGCAATGTGCATCTGCGAGATAGAAATGCTAAACAAAGCCACCGCAAAAATCACAGAAGAGCAGAGCTTTCTCCCACTATTTCTCCGTCGTAAATGTAAATGCAGAGCTTAAAAATCGCTCCCAACTGTATCAATTTTCACGCCAAACCTAGTGTTTGTCTCAATTAGAAACGTACCTCGCTTCGCTCGCAATGTTAAAAAGAGACTTTGTGTAGTGAAATTCAAACACCGTGATGTTGTGTCCATTGCTATCCTCTTAATTACTAGTTTGACCACATTAAAAGCCATTGGATGGCACCACTGAGGGTAGTAGGCAATTCTGACGCTTTTCCCCCGTTGCCTTCCTCGTTGTTTGCCGAAGCCAATTAGATCCCCTTGTTAGGTCAAATTGGTTTGGGAGAATGCTGTAACAGCAGCAGCTCTATTTGACGAAATCGCTTTTCTCGACAATTTGCCCCAAGGGGCCGCTTCGTCTCTCTTTCTCTCTGCTCTCTTCTTGAGTCCTTCTGATGAGAGTTTCTTTTTCCTAAATAAGCAAAAGAAAGACAGACCCTTTGTTTGACCACTTTGGACAAGCGGAAAATAGCTGGAAATTGCTATGCCCATTGGCGTTAGCTGGCGCTAGTACTTTGGTAAGGGTAGAAGACACCTCAATTAGCTGCCATCCCCGACAAATTCGTAACCATGGGCCTCCCGCTGGGAAGCTCACGAGCATAGCTAAGTGGCTCCGTCAACGCGCATCATGCTTACCGCCGTTCCCGCTGAAATCATATCATCCAAATTCCAAGCGACTTTCTAGCAGCAGTGTGATCTAGCATTCACTAAAGAACTATTCACTCTATGATAAGCATAGTAATACTTTTTTCAAACATTTTTTAAGAACTTTATTGAAGAAAAAAAATATATCGAGTAAAAACCAGCTTTTCTTACTTGAAAATTTAAAGGAAACTTTTTTATGGGGATTTTCCAACATTTTGTGTACTTTCCTTACAAAGTTCTCAGACTAAAAAGAAAAAGTCAAAAAGGTCATCAGGACTGGAGAGACAAAAAAACCAATTGAAAAACAATGTCGTTTGACCTTCATTATGCAGAGAATTGGACAAACCTCATTATGGTCAACTGCAGGGGGGTTGCAGAAGGTATGGCACTACCCTGGTTTGACTTTAATTTCTTGCTCGTTGTCTCGTTGCAGAAAACAAAGAATGCTATTGCCCCAAAGCAAATGACGTCGACTCCTTCAACATTGAAAACGGTGGCCAGCGTGCCCCAACCTCTACAACAACTATGCAATATCATCAAGGCCATAGGTAAGTTCTCAACAAAGCAAAGTATTTGTAAAGAAAATTAAGTCAATATTCATTCGGGCAAAGAATTTTGATTTGAAAATAAACTTCGTTTTGAGCTGTTAAAAAGTAAAACCTTTATCCTTTCAGCTTCCAATGAGGAACACAAAAAGCCGGTGATGGACAAGGCTGAGGCTACTGCCTTGGCACTGGGCATCGCCAAATTGATGAAAATCAAACAGCCTTCTTCATCTTCCTCAGAGACGGCTACTGCCCAAGAGGACCGGGAGTCATCGGGTGAAATCGTGTCCAAGCACCTTGATGCTGACTTCAGTTGTTTCCTTTGTCGGAAAAAGTGTCGAAGTCGGGCACGATTTCTGCTCCACTTTAAACGTCACTTTAACAAGGCTAATCGCAACCTGTCATGCTGGAAACCAGACAACAGCCTCAGCAGTAGTGATGAGGAGGAGGACGACGACGAGGAGAAAGATGAAAGAATCAAAAAGAAGGAAGATGACTTACAGATTCATTTGCGAGGCCTTTCAAGCTTAACCGAATGCAGCAATACTTCAAGACATCGTCGAGCCAGCAGACCACCAAGAAACCAGGGCAATGGCAAACGAAAACTCAAGCATGTTCAAGATCACGATGGAGACAGTGGATGTCATTCGGCCGATGACGGAGGATCTTCGAGTAATGGAGAACTGACAAGTGATTGCTGTCCCGGTGACAGCGAAGAATCTTCGGACGATAGTGACAGTCAAGTTAAGAAATCCAAGCAGTTGGAGAAATGCTTTGCTCGCAGCAGAATAAAGGCCGCCAACAAAAGTTCAAAAGATTTGAATCATCATGAGCATCGACTGAGCTTGGCTGAAAAACAATTGGACAACAATGACACAGAGAGTTTGGTCTGCATGACTTGCCTCAAGCGGTTTTCCAACTGCCAAAATCTTCGACGTCACTTGAGGCTCCACATTGCTCGGGATTCTATCAAGCCTGACTTTGAGAGTCTGGAAGACGGAGGAGATAGAGTTGAGACTACTGTCGAGACCCCCGATGACAACGACAATCCAGACTTGCCAGACCAAGACAACGCTAAGGGCCAAGCTCAACATGGAAAAAATCACAAAGGAGGAAGATTCCTGTGCGACTGGTGCCCGCTCCGTTTCGACAATCGATCTGCTGCCCGTATCCATGAGGCTACACACAAAGGCCAAGAGCCCAGATGTTACGTTTGCTCCAAGCAATACGCCGATCGCTACTCCTTACGCTACCATCTGAGAACTCACGGGATTGGCCGGCAAATTCGTTGCGAATACTGCAGCAAAGCCTTTAGCAAGCCCAGTCGCTTGGCCGCTCACGTCAGGTCTCATCACAAAAACATCCGTGATTTTGCCTGCCCCTCCTGTGACAAAGCCTTTAAAACGCGGGTTCACCTCAACAATCATTTCCGTCAACATTCTGGTGAAAAGCCTTTTGAGTGTCCAGTTTGCCATGAGAAGTTTCGCCACAAGGCCTCCATGATCAGTCACGCCCGCAAGCACGATGGACAAAGACCTTACTGCTGCGAAATTTGCGGCAAAACCTTTCGGGAACCTTCAACTCTGAAGGCCCATTCCCGAGTTCATACTGGTGACAAGCCTTACACCTGCTTGGATTGCGGCAAGTCCTTCACGCAGCGAGCTGGGCTCAACTACCACCGAAAGGCCAGCCATGAAGGCCTCCGACCTCATGTCTGTCGCCTCTGCCCCTTTGCCACAGTCAAGGCTGCCTCGCTAACCGCCCACTACCGGAATATACACCAACAACAACATTCCGACCCCAAGGTGACCTCCGAGGCCTCTTCCTCCGCTACCCAAGTGGCCAGCATGTCACTGGTGACAGCAGAGGAGAATACTTGTCAGGCTCAGACTCCACTGCCCTCTTTTGACAACTTGAAGACGAGTAATTCAAACATAAGTCCAACGGCCTCTCCCGCTCCACTGACACCCCCTTCCTCCTCTTCGCCTTCCTCATCTTCCACCTCTTCAGCCTGTCTGGAAGATTTTTTACCACCGGATTCAGGCAATCCAAGCTCCAACAGTGGAACCGGCGGCGGCGTCAGTGGCGGAGGATTTTTGCTGCCTTCATTAAGCGTCTCTGAGTTGGCCAGCCACTTGGAGTATGGCACTTATGACTATCAAAATTACCGACAGCACATGTATGGCGGACAAGAACAAGTTCTACCGCATCAGCACCTCATGCATCATCAGCAGGAGCACCATCACCAACAGCAGCATCAATGGTTTAGTTACGCCTCGAGTCAACAACATCACGAGATGATCAACGGAACTGGCAGCTCCAACAACAACCATTCCAACTCGCCAGCCTATGCCAACTACGGAGGAGGAGGAGGACAAGCCAACAGCAGTAGCGGGGGAGGGGCAGGAGGCAGCAATGCCAACTACCCCTACTTCAATCCTGGTGCCAATGGGAGTGCTAATGGGAGTGCCAATGGAAATGGCCAAGACTACATGAGTTTTTCAGGTGGCAATAATTATGACACAGCCTATTCTCATCCTTCCTACTGTATTTGATCCCCTTGTTGACCAATATACTACAACAAACTACAGAGTAGCAGAACAAACCTTTCTTTCTTTCCACCACATAAATCTGTGTTGGCGGGGGGCTAAACCGGAGCAGCAGCCGGGTCGATGAGCTAGTGATGGCGGGAGCTTCGCGCTAAATTAGCGATTGGTATGCATGGATGACAATGACAACTGTGTTACCACTGTTACTGGAAAGCTACATAGTAGTACATACTCGACTTTTCACACCAAGTTAGCTTTAAGGGAAAATCCATTTTTTTTAATTCGCCAAAAATAAAGAAAAACACTTTTTTTTAAAGTAGAGTCAAACCTATATTCAATTCAAGCATTAGTAGCATAAGTAGTATATTCCAATAGTATATGAGCTTGAAACGCGCGTGCCCATTTCAACTAGAAGGCTCATTAGAGCTTGTAATTGCAGGGTTTATAATTAGACCCTTGGTCCTCATAACGAGGGGCATGTATACATCGAGAACCCCGAAGGGGGATAATAAGGAGATGATGATGACGAAAAATGATGCTGCTGTAACTGCAATTGATGAACGAGCCGATCTTTGGCTTTGTGGGCCGTGACCAATCCATTGGTTATGTGTGTCAGAAAAATGGCTTGTTTTTCGTTCTTCCCCTCTTGAGTAGGACTACCGCTCAGCCGAAATAAACAGGAATTATGGTTCCCTCTAGCATGAGTAACAATTCACAGTATTTGAAAATCACTATAAAAAGTCTCATTTTACAACTCTATGAAACTGGAAGGCAATACTAAATAGTTGTATGTAAGAAAAAGAGAGGCTGACGATGAGTCACTTATTTCATTGTTGTCGTCAGCAAAATCTGTGTTGACAGCAAACACTTGACAATTTCAAAATCCTCTTCACTGTTTGAGCTTGACGAAGTAGCGTCGTACACCATGGTGATGCCGCTGTTCCTCCTCTGAAAATCCGATGCTCATTCAAAAGCCTTCCTCACTCACTATACACTAGTAGTTAGCTTTCTCTTTTATTAGCTTCATAGTGATCCTGCACATCCTTAGTTTAAACTATGAGGATTATATAATAGCAAAAAATAAAACCTCTTTTAGTTAAAATAAGCGTTTGAAAATCACCCCAAAAAATTTGGGGTAATTTTTAAACACTGAGATTGATGCCTCAGGAAAACTACATCAGTTAAATAAAAAAAAATTAGTATCTATTACCGGCGCGATTACCAGCCTGTTCTTCTTCGGGTAGGGATGCTTGGGAAGGAAAGTAACCTCCTCGCAAGTATTCAGAAGCAGACATGCTTTTGCCACTAGGCGTGCGAATGGCCTTTTTCTTACGCACGACAGCAGCCTCTGGAGAGGTTGAGGCCATAGTAGAGGACAAGCTGGCCCTTGGAAGCTGGTAATCAACCCTGGGTAAGGGAGGCATGCTGACTGGCCGGCCTAGATTTTGAATTTTTTAGAACTAAGTAGTAGGCAGTCATTAAAAGTAAAGGTGATGTACGAACCTATTTTTCGACTCTCCGACGTTTCACTCTCATCTCGAGATATTGATCGCATGGCTGCAAACGTTCTTGGCATTGAGTAGATTTCTTGGACGGAGGAGGAGGAGGGTTGCTGCCTCGTCATTACGGAAGGATGATGGGGCACAGACTCATTCATCACTAAAGCGGGGTTAGTGTAGACCCATTCTAAAATCACAGCAACCATTAAAACACACATAAAACACAGTGTTTGAAAATCTCCCTTTTTCAAATGTCTCATTTTTCACGCTGCTGATATTTCAAAAATGCGGTTTAATAGTAAAAATGAAGGAAGTGAGATTACCACTGGTACTGCTGGTTTCTCTAGTCTTGAGCTTCATGGGATTATTGTTATTCCCATTTGACCTTTTGATGAGTAATTCTTCACTATTGCGACTACTACTTCTTTGTTCATCTTCTTCCAGTGCATCGGCTTGATCAAACCGCTTGTTGAGTCTATTAGTATACTCCTGGCTAGGGATTTCCGATAGTGATCTCCCATTCTTTCTCTTCTCTTTCGGCTGACCACTGGAAGCAGTTCGGAGAGCAAATGGCTGCATGATCAGTAACACCAACAAAAGTATCCAAAAGATGATGCCCATGGTCATGTATAAGGGAATTATCAGAGAGGAAATTAAAAGTTGAGTTTCTTTATCTTCGTCATTCAATTTCCCTTGGCAATTCTGTAAGTATTGAAAAAAAAAAGGGGGGGAAAATATTTGGCCAAAACTTGCCTGAAATAGGAAGCTTACCACCGCATCGTATATTTCTATAGCAAAGAGGCAGCCAACAACGGCACCATACAAAATTATCATCAACGTTGATAGAACCCAAATCACAGTCCATTTCTTCGAGCGGCAAAATAAAGTGACCAACGACAATAACCAAATGAAATGCATTACCACATGAACTATCAAAAAGACCTCAACAGATGCAGGATCAGTGAAACTATGAAACGATTCCTGTGCCAGTCCAATATCGCCTTCCTTGGAGCAATTATACCAAACGTTTCCTGTGACTAGATAAGTAGGTGTCATTTTAATAAAGAAATAATACAAACTGAAATCCATTACCATCTGTATCTTTTTGAAGATAACGTGAAATGAAAATGTTCAAGTTGTCATCTTCTTTGTCAGAGTAAGTCAGGACATTTCTGGTCACCAGTAAAGAAAGAGTGTCCAAGGCAATGGAGACGATTGAGATGAACTAAGAAAAAAAAAGTTTGACACTTTTAAAACTGTAAAGCGCGAGCGAAGGCTAGAAGTTTGAAAATCTAATAATTTTGAAAATATATCAAAAGCGTAAAATAACGGAAAAACGTGTAAAAACGCGAAAACGTTGTAAATTAATGCGAAAACGTGTTAAATTATGCAAAAAGCGTAAAATTGCGCAAATAGGTCAGCTATGAAAGTTAAAAAAATATATCTAACATAAACTAAGAATTTTGAAAATCTTGAAACTTTTCAAACTATAAAGCGCGAGCCAAGGCCATAAGTTTGAAAATCTATCAAAAGCGTAAAATAACGGGAAAACGTGTAAAATAATGCAAAAAGCGTAAAAAAAAATGCTAAAGCACAACAAGAAGAACATACGAAGATGTAGAAGCGCGAGCATCTTGATGTCGCGCTTAAAAATGACACGTTTTTCTCAGCTATGAAAGTTAAAATATATATCTAACTCACGGCAGTGATCAAAATGCAAGTCCAGTTCAAAATTGAAGGCATATTTCCTTCATCCAATCAATCCAGCATTGACTGATACGTCATTCAGTTTATGAGTAATCTCAAAGAGCCTTCTTTGCGATAACAACGACGAGCTTTCTGTAACATTTATGAGCTAATGATAAGCTAGTAAACAGGGCTATAAAACGCATCTGATAACAATTCTTTAGTATCAGGAGCAGTCCTACAATGCAGAAGATCCATTTTAGTTGTGATATAACCCGAAATTGACGCTAGAGGGCGTCTGTAGTATATATTACAAAGACCAAAGCGGTTGCAATTTGCAAAAAAAAAAAAAAGGTCGGAAAAGTAAAAGCCTAATTTTTCACTTTTTGGTGGGAAGTCTATGGAGTTTTTGTTTCCGAGAATATCTTTAGAAAGTTGAAAGTAACTGAAAGAGTTTTTTCGTCAAAACTAAATAGATATTCTAGTCAAAACAAAATCGATTGAACAGCAAAATTTCGAATACCTGATGCAATGTCCCAAAAATCATCTCAAATGCCAAGAGCTACTCACAGAATGAAGTCAGTTATGTTCCTAAGGATAACATCCGGGATTGACTACATACTAAGAAGTTAGATAAAGAAAAGTTGAACTTTATCAACTGCCATAAAGACAATTATGTGGGGATGGCATGGCACTGTCTTAATTAAATCGATCGTCCGAAATCTGAATAATCGAGCGATGCGATGCAATGATGCAAATGATAAGCAAGGTTGCGCGATACTTGAAAATCCATTGTTCCGCTGCTTGTCTTTAAATTTCGATCCTTTGTTTTATATGTTCTACAAAATTTGAGGCAGCGCTGAATAGCAAAAGAAATATTTGACGGGAATAACAAAAATTAAGTGACGTGGCCGTCAATTTGAAATTACAATCACACATGGCTTGGCAGCAAGATACAAGCTACGGAGGCTATTCAAACTACGGTAATTATGGCGAAGGACAGTATGGTGTGGATTCAGCTACACTGGACATGTTTGATGATGTCCAAGCTGAAACTCAGCCGGTGGTGACAGGTTCAGCGTATAGCAATGATTCCGGTCACAATTCCAATACTAATTCCTACTACAATCCTGGAAATGCATACCCAACGACGGATCAACGCCCACCATCTCAACAGGGTCAAGCATACCAGCGAGGGTAAGAAAATTTTGTCACCGAACAACATTGTCTTTATGTCTTTAATTTTTTTTTCAGTCCAACTCCTTCCAATGCCTATATGGCTCCAAGTAGCAGTGATGGTCAGCCTGGCCATCAGCCAACAATGTTCAATCCCAATTCAGCAACGGGAGGCATTGAAAACTTTATAGGGAATCCAATGGTGACCGGAATGGCAATGCAATACAGCCAAGATATCGTGGGACGTGGTGGGGAAGAGATTAGGAAGAACCTGGACAAGTACGTCTCTATAGGCCAACTGAAATACTACTTTGCTGTTGATACATCCTATGTAGCGAAGAAGATAGGAGTGTTACTGTTCCCTTTTACCCGAAGCGATTGGGCTATCAAATACAACCAAGATGAGCCTGTTCAACCTAAGTACGACCTCAATGCTCCTGATTTGTATATTCCAACCATGGCATATGCTACCTATGTCCTACTGGTGGGATACGTCCTGGGGTTAAGAAACGCTTTTAGCCCTGACCTCTTAGCCTCCACTGCCAGTTCTACCCTTGTCTGGTTGATCCTGGAAATTGGAATAATATACTTGACATTAACCGTGATGAGCATCAACACCTCCTTGACTAAATGGGACATCTTGTCCTTTTCCAGCTACAAATATGTTGGCATCATTGTTGTCCTCTTGACTGGTCTTCTTTTACAGTCGTACGGATATTACATTTCCTTGATTTACGTATCCTTAGCACTGATATGGTTTTTGACAAGAACACTCAAGCTAAGGATAGAGCCAGAGGTAAGAAAAATAAAGAGAAAAAAAAACAACCTCAAACACATAAAAATTCCATTTCAGGTTCATGGGATGCAAGTTCATGGCAAACGAAAGCTGTATATTATCCTTATGTATGCAGCACTGCAGCCTCTTTTGATCTGGTGGATGACCTATTCTTTGGTTCCAATTTCAACCTCAGTCGACATGAATGATATTCCTGGTTCAAATTCCGCCTCCGCCGCACAAATGGTGCCATAAATAGAATAACCTAGATACTACATACTATGTGAGGGACAATAAATATACACTGCTATCAAGATCATAGAAAATGTTCCAGGCAATGCTTGGTGAAAAAGGAGACTTTTCAATCACTGTAATCAAGGTACAAACTGTGTCTATTTGTAAAGAGTAGAAAAATATGTTGTAGTAGTAATTATAATAGTTTACAATTCTAATTTTGTTTGGCAGCAGCCTCTTCAGAGGCCGCGCTCTTGCGAGTGACAGACCTTCTTGGTCGAGAAGGAGTATTGTTTGAAGAATTGTCCTCAGTGTTACCAATTTCTTTTTTGATTGTGGTTGTCTCTTCGTTTAAGGCTTTAACGTTGACTTTGGTAAGCGGAATAACCACCGTTGGACTGTTTTCTTTTTTGGCCTCTTTCACTGCTGAACCATTGGTTTCGGTGCCTCCTCCGTTGCTTAGTTCTGGCGGCAAAGGTTCACCACTTCGTTTGTAGTATTCACGTAGGAAACCAGTAATGTTGTTTTTAGAATATCGGCATCTGTCACTAGCACAATGACAAGTGAAAAATTTGTGTTTGATCACCCAAAACTTTTCTCCATAATCGAATCTGCGAAAAGGAAGATCAAGAATTGAAACATGATCAAACGTATAATGACAATAAAATAAGTTCAAAAATAGAATTCAGCACAGATTGAAAATTACGTTACATTTAGCGAAACAGCACACTTCTATAAGTGCATAGTCTCAAGCCAATTCAAATTCGCCTTTGGCTCATCATCTAAACTCGGATTATACCGAAAATACGAAGACTAGTACACTTACCCTAATTCTTCGCCTTTTTTGATGTCCCTATTGGCAAAAAGGGCAATATGTGGAAATCTCAAATCCTGGTGGCTTGCAAAAACTTTGACAGGTGTCAAGTTGGGTGTACATGAATGATTGATAAACCTGGCGATGTTTCCATAATTATTTGCATCAATACAGAACGTGTCTCCATCCTGGAATCCAAAAATTGGTTTAAAATCGCTATTTGGATTCTTTTCTTCGCTTGCAATGTCATAAATACCTTATTGTCCAAGTCAAAAAGATATGAATCTTCTCGCGTTTCAGCCTCAGAATCAGAAATCAGTTCACCCACGTACTCGCAAACAAAAGTTCCCTTCGGAATTGGAGCTAATGGGCGCACTCCCCAGCCCATCCCGAAAGCACGAAATACTTGGAGACGTACGGAAATGCCATGCTGAATGACCCGATTGTGACAGCTTGAAACATTGCATCGGCACATATCATTGCATTCGAATATCATTGGTGGTTCACGGAAATCAAAACCTTCCTTTAAGCGGCCTTGAAGATCATACCAAGATTTGACACTTAAGTCAGAGCAGTTGCATGTCTCTTCGGTGGAGCAATTATCAGAACATTTACAATGCTGAAAAAGGTTTTATTTTTAGAATTAAAAGAGGTCTTTTTTTATCTTATATCATCACAGTGTTTGTAATTCCCCAAAAATGTCTCATTTTATCATTCGTACATACTAAAAATTCTTCACATAGGTACTTTGTTCGTTATGTTGTAAAGTGAGACTTTTTGAGTCATTTTCAAACACTGTGTTCATCATTTAATTCTTACCTGTAAGGTAGATATGTTTCTATCTACAGGGACAGAAGTAGTGGTCACATTATGTTTGACATAAACATAATCCAATGGCTCTTGTGCTTCATCTAGGTCATTGACAGTTTGAATAGGATTAGTTTCCTTGCCCCGAGTTAAGTCATTGCAGACAATTCTTTCGGTTCGTTCCAGTTTGGTGTCTTCCATGAGGTTGTGCAAAGTAGTCGTCAGTTTAACGATGGTTGCACACTGCGGATTTTTTACCACAATGCAATCTACGGGAAATTGGCCATTCTTATTTTTCAAATCAAGCCTGGCCTTTCGCATTAGGAACAGCACAACGCATTCATAGTGGTCTTGCCGCAAAGCAATATGTCTGAAAAGAAAAGAAAAAAAAATATGATATTATTTATAAAGTGACTGGTAAACAATTGGTAAGCTTACAAAGGTGTTTCTCCAATAGAATTTGTAGCGTTAATGTTACAACCATAGTCTAGAAGAAGTTGGCAAGTATAGTGGGATCCAGACAAGGCTGCCCAATGCAAGGCAATATTTCCCTCGGCGTCAGTAATCAAGGGATTGGCTCCATGTTTGAGTAAGTAACTTCAAAGAAAAGATCATCTGATTTTTAAAAATTCACATGTATTTAGCAAAATGACTTACTCGATGACTGCTTCGTGCTTATTTTCTGCAGCCCAGACCAGAGACGTCCAACCCCCCTCATCTTGTGAATTGATGAATTTTCTAGGCAAATTGTTTTGTGACATAATGACCCTAACACAATCAAGCTGTCCATTTTGGGTGGCTAAATGCAAGCAAGTCATGCCATCGTCGCCCCTCAAGGTGAGATCAGCACCGGCTGCAAGCAGGTACTTGACAATGTTGGCTTTGCCTTTGACGCAAGCCAGCATGAGTGGCGTGTTCTGCTCGTCATCGATAGCATCAAGCTCAGCACCAGCTTGAACAAGGACATGAGAAGTTAATACGTGGCCTTCGGAAGCTGCAATGTGAAGGGGTGTTCCATTGTCGGCTTCGGCAAATTTCTGAGAGGGAGAGTAGCCTAGGGAGAGCAACTGGAGGATCTTGACCGTGTCTCCGGACTTGGTGGGCGTATACATATTTCTCGTGGTATGCTTGAGCTTGTCTTTGTCTTCTACAGCTGCAATGACTCGTTGCAGGGAATCATCGGCTAGACCATCGGGTAAACCTTCGGAGGAAATTATGCGTCCATTTGGCATCTTGTAGGTCACCACATCTTTCCTGTCCAAAATCAGGTCCGACATGGTTGTCTTCTTGTTTTTTACAAAAGACATCTTGGACACGGTCTGCAAGAGACTCATGGGGACTCGATCCATGGATAACTTCAACAAGACAGTCATGGGTTTGTCGGAGCTTTGGCAATGGGGACATCCATTGGCTTCGAAGCACTGCTTGTGGAACAAGTGAGGCTCAGCTTTGGTAAATGGACGGCACATGTAGAAAACACCATGAGCGCAAAAATCGCCACAATGTGCACAGGCTTGGTGAGCTTGCAGCCTTTGTAAATGAAGGTCACAGTAGACGGAGTAGGCTAATTTCGGCGAGGCCCTTCTGCCTTCAAGTTTATTGGAAACTTTGTTCTTGCAAGCGATCCTGGAGACTCCAACACTCTCAACTGCTTGGCATTCTATGGTGGAAGACTCAATGTCCAACTTGATTACTTTGTTACAATCACAAATGCAAGGCTGTAATTTTGTACTTTCAGAAAGGTTCCGAACCTCTTTTGGACGAGTGCGAGACTGTAATGTGATGATAAAATAGTAGGAAATACATATGATGAGACTTGCGGATTGCTCAACTTACCAATGGTTTTTCTTCATACTCTGTGGCCAAAGGTAATAAAGGCCGTACAAGTTTTGTTGGTGGAGGACTATTCAAGAGCGGTGGTAGTTCACCATCTTCTTGACAAACTTTAATCTTTTTCTCACCGTTCAAATTGTCAAGGGAGTCTTCGGGTTTCCGCTTTCGTTGTAGAATAGTTAGAGATTCGATAGTGTTCGTCATCGAGTCGTCGTATCTGAAAAACATGTCTTAATCAAATAAGAAAAGTGAAAAATATATACCTATTAGTAGCCATTATACCTGTCTCTACTGTTATCGGTTGTTGTCAACGACGATCTAAAGGACTTTTTGGCCTTGGGCAGGACTGGATTACTTCGTTTGAAGTCTTGATCCTCCATTATCTCCATCACAGCTTCAGCATCACTACTACTTTTCCGTTGTATTCCTAAGTACGAGAGTACGTTGTCTTCATTTACTGCAGCATTGGGAATGGGTGGTTCTATCCTGGAGGCTTCTGGATTTGCTGCTGCTGCTGCGGCTGCAACCGGTATTTTTCTGCTTTGCTTGGTTGGTGCCCTCTTACCGTCAAATCGATAGTTTCCTCCCCGAAAGAATCTTCTACGTTTCTTCTTAGCCGCTACTCTAAAGGCCGTGGCCTTGGCCTTTTGCAGTAGATTGTCAGTTTGTCTTCGCATGTACCCCTTGCCATCAGCGGTACGTACAAATTTCAGTGGTCCAATCTTCCGACGTTGAGAACTTTGATCCAGTTGCAAAACACGCTGTGCTGCTGCCGGCAGCTTTCCAACAGCATCACCATTGGCGATCGCAACGCCCTCTACAACAGGTTCTACATCGTCAAGTTCTAACTCTTCTTCTTCGTCATCATCAATCTCTTCCTCTTCTTCAACCTAGAATGACAAAATAAGTACATAGGAATTTTGGGGCAAAAGTAAAATGAAAAAACAGATCCCAGCATACCTGTAAAGCTTGAGCAGTTTGTTTGGCAGCTGCTGAACGGGGCACTGTAGTCACAGTGATGTTCAAGTCCGGCAGTGTATAGGCACCTCCATTTTGCATCACTTTCGAAGCTACGACATTTCCGCTCAAAGGCGGTGGTACTTGCACTATTACTTTGGGATTCTTTTTGCTACCACGTCCAGCAGACATAGGTAACGGTTCTTGGGGAACAAGCTGGTGGTGTGGTGGAGGGGGTCTGTTTCTTTTAGCTTGAGGGGGATGGTGTCGTGGTCTTAGTAGGCTTGAACCTGGAAAGCCATGTTTAAGGGAAACTCCATTCATATTGTTTGTATGCGGAGGAGGTAGAGGTGGTGGTATCAAAGCTGGTGCTTGTGAAGGAGGAGGTCGATTTGGCATCCTGGTTTGTGGGTGTGAAAAGGCCATGTGGTGCGGCGGCGGCGGCGGATGAAAAGGTCCTCTGGGTGGTCCACCGGGAGGCAACATGTTGTACATGTTAGCCAAAGGATTACTACCCAGTTTCAATCTTGGCATGGGAGGAATGGGTGCTCGCAGCAGAGGAGGAGGTAGTCGAGCTGCTGCACGATGATGATGCATCTGGAGGGAATTTGGAGAGCTTACTGGATTCATCCTAGTCAAGTCATTGCGAATTTTCAAAAAGGGTTTGGGCTTGTTGTTAGAGAGATTTGGATTTGATTTGTTGACACGGGTTATTGATACATCAGCAGGGATGATGTCATGATCCATTTCCACTGCAAGGTGACCTCGATTGCTGAAACGAATCTCTCCGGGTTCTTCATGCATGGTAATTTCGGGTGTGATCATAATTTCTTCCTCCATTTTGAAAGTTTAGGTACTTTGTCACTGCGTTTTGTACTTTTATCTTTTCCCAAAAGGTAAAGAAGATATTTTTGCCTCAGTAAAATTCGTCAAATCACAACAGTGGATAGGTAAATGTGATAAAAGCCTTGACCGTCACAGTTTCGCAAAAAAGTTTTGAAAATCATTGAAATATGTGACTTCTTTTTCTTCTTCTTCTTCAGCTCTGACTTGAAGCCAGCCAAGTTGTGCAGCTTTCTCCACTATGTCTAAAGCTTTGCTGGATTCATCAGCTGACAACTCGAAGAATACTTGACACAGGAGCCGATCTGTAGGCGATACAGACAAATATTAAATCAATTCATCCACTAGGAATGAACCTTCCTTGTCCAACGTCAATTTTCTTTGGTCCCTTAACCAATGTTAAAATGCGCCAACAATAAATTACAAATACAGACTACAGGTGCTTACCTTTTCGTCTTTGCTGAAGGCCAATGATCTTTGAAGGTATTCCAAGGTCGTGTGATTATGGTTCACTTGCCAGTTTGAACATCAGCAGCGCTGTAGTGTTAGCCAAAGGAAAGGTATTCCTTAGTCGGCCATCTTTCTTACAGGTTGGTATTGCCTGTGGATGCACCGCGGTAGGCGACAGCCTGCCAGCCAGCCAAAGCCAGGCCAGCCTAGAGAATGGCGTCAACTTCACCACGACGCCAAAACTATTTCAAACTGGTGGGACGCCTAAAGTATTCCAATCCACCACTACTAATGTAATCATTGTTTAGTTTTCTGGGTTTTACTTATTACTCTTATTATTTTTGGCACGACATTAATATTTCTAATTCACCTAATAATTTGATGTTCAAGTAATTCAATTTATTTGTATCTTCTTCCATTCTTTTTCATTTGTAATTGATTCAATGCATACTTCCATGGTGATGGCATTGCCATTAAAGACCATACAAAGCTTAAAGTATTGATCCAATCATGGCCATTTGCTCAACCTTTGGGAATTGTGAATTGTAATGGTAGCGTAGAGTGCATCATCGTTGATTCTTTTTCGCGCGTCCCAGGTAAAGTCTGTATGTGTGCAACAGGTTGATGAGTTGGTTGTAATACATAAGACTCCTCCTAATCTACCACCTGACCAAGAAGCCAGCAATACCACACTTTTAATAAAGAAAGCTAAGTTACATCAAAAAAGCAATACTGAGACTTACATGACAAAATGATGTACTTCCACGAATGAATCCAATAGAACTTTTAAATCTTTAAACTTGTCCAAACAATTGGTTTGATTACTTTGATTACTCAAAGTCTCATCAAACATATCAAAAACCGCGATGATCTGCGAAAATACGAATCATCCTACTCGGCGCTTTGAGCCTCAGTTACATTGTGACGTATTGTATTACATGTCTAGAACTGCAAAAAAAAGGTGTTTTCAAGGCCTTGGAGAATGAAGAAGACAGTAGCAGCATCAGCAGAAAAATGTTGCAATAGGGTGGTGATTCAGTAATTCAGTATTCCACCTTCGTGAGATTGTACAGATAAGAATTAGCACAGGAAAAGTCTGATAGCATCAGATGTCACAGTGCGCACTGTGACAAATATCGCCAGTATAGTAGACTTCAGTTGTAGCAGCGGAAAGTTCTCTTGTTTCAGTGCAGTAATTGAAGAGAAAATGTAATTTTCATACGAGTTCTGGCTACTGCCTCCCTCTTCGCTTCTTCATAATTACAAAATCTTTGTAATTTGAGGGGATGTCTGTCGTTTTCACAGTACGGAACTTGAATTTTTCTTCAGTTTGCTTAGCGATTTTTGGCGCGAAAAAGGAGATGACTTCAATTTTATAATGAACATAGCTCGATTACTCGCTTCGCTCACAATGTTGTAAAATGGGTCAAATGGTCTATTTAGCACGAATTTCAATCAATGCAATATGCAGATGAATTATCATGCATGTAATGGTGCTTTTAAAAGATTTGAGAATTATTTTCGAGACATAATTACCCGATGCTTTTGGGTGGAGTAAAAAGGAATCATCATTTTTCGTGCATTATTTGGCATCAATTATCATCCACTCACATGATAATATTTGACGGAAATGGGCTTTGTTTGCCTCCTACCACAGTACAACTTGCAACCACCTCGCTCTTTTCGGTCTTCAAAACTTAGCCTTTTGTCCTAGGTGATGCTATGGCATTTTGACCAACTCTACAAAAGAGTGACATTTACCTATAAATCAAACGATCAAAAGACTACTTGTATTTAACTTATGAAAATATGTACCTGCCTTGATATATTGAGTCTAATCTAGTCTAATCAGAGTTTTGGATGGGTAAGTAAATATTTTAAAAATAACTATTTATGAACTACATATTCTAAACCTTAGGTGAAGTTTAAATAGTACTATGTATATGCTGCTAGGTATAAGGAATGTTTCGTTCCTACATACATTATTCATGTTCTAAAGCACAGTTGCATATTTCCTTACCAAAACCTAACCTACCTGAGCTGTGGATCATGATAGAATTCAGTAGAATTCGGGGTTTCTTGCAATATGTAGTGAAATACAGTCGAACCTCGATTTAGTATACTAGTTGCTGGTACATAGATGTATTTACAACCCCAAGTGGACTACGTTTATATCCAAACTAAAGATATATGAAGAATCACCGATACAAACAAAATTTTGGCATGAGAGATGTTTGGATATTTCTAAACTGTATTTTATACACATTTGCAAAAGACGAAGTTGTATCTTTGAAAGTAACAAAATACTGCAATATTGCAAGAAGAGGAACGCGGCGTCTGTCCAAGTAATCTGGTTCTGTGTGGTTGTGAAGCGCTTGCTGCTTTACTGTTGGGAGTCATTTCAATGCACAGCTAGTAGCTACTACAACCTATGTGGACGTGGTGGATGGCGGCTTTATCATCTGTAGCAGCAGCAGTCATTCACCAAACGGATGTGTGAGAACATCAACCGGCTATTCCATCAGCTTTCAATTCAATGCTGAAAAGAAGAAGAGGAGGAAGTGCTTTATATTCAGTGAAAATCATCGAATCTCTTCAAAACTCCTCCACGGTTATTGCAAAGTAAGGGAAATTTTAAACTTTGCACTTCAATGAGCTCGACAATAGTAGCTTAGCGAGCAATACAACTTTGATTCAAAGTCTTTGAATCATTGAAGCAAATGATGATATGTACTCTACGTATTAGAAAGAGACTTTTTTAAGAGTTCCTCGAAATGTCTCATTTTACAACATTCGAGTTGAATTTTTGGCCATTTTTTTAAGCGCGAAAATTCAAATCAGAGATACATATACTATATATTTTTGGCATAATAATTCAAATCAGACATTTCTGGTGATTTTCAACCACTGTGAGTATGTACTATTGCCTTATTATACAAAAAATGTCTCTTCCTTCCTCTTCCGTTAGAGACATGACTGTGCTAACATGCATTCAAGAAGTAGGTAAACTCTTTTTTTAAGGGTAACATCGATTAAGTTACTAATTTTTTGCCAGTTTATTTTAGAGTTTACGTAGAATACTTCCTAACCCATATAGCATACATTTCATACCATACCATACCTTACGGCTGCTAATCCTGGAAAAAGGGAGATTTTCTCAGGTTTTCTACGCTTTTGGCCATCTCAGAAATAAGGGGTAAAACCATAACTCTTTTGTCAAACTATGCATTATTTTGTCATTCAAAGTACAGCACTGATTTCGTAGTACTATCACCATTAGGTAGAGGTAGGAAAGGAAGGTGTATTAGAATTACCTGGAAGGCCCCAGCATCAGCAGATTGCGCTTGTGCTATGGCAAAGCGTCGCTAAAGGCAAAACCATCATTAGAATGGATAACTGTATCAATAGCAAATTTCTACACCAAAAGTAAAGTGGACTCAGAGAATTTCAAAGAGTTCAAGGAGGACAGAGACAAATGATGGTACGACGAATTGCATTGCACCATCAACCTGGACACTTTTCTTCTCGATTGATTTCCTAAGCAAGCAGGTGACACTGATGAGAAAATTTTTCACACGTAGTAAGCTAAGCCTTCTTTCGAGACATCAAAAACAATATTTGACAATTGGATCCAAAAAGTATCACTTTAAAACATTGCATTATCTTTAAAGTTAAAACATTTAGAATCCACATTAGAATCTACAGGGGCTAGTTTGGACATTTTTGTCGCGATAATTCAAATACCATTTTGAAAAAGTGGCAATACAAATCAGAAAAAGTGAAAACCTTAATTTGTGGCGTTTAAATAAGAAGGATACATTTATGGGTGAATATCAAAGTGCATGCAAACAATTTTTAACTTTATAATTTTCTGAGGGGATTATTGGCAACAGATGGTTTATGAAAGACAGAGATGAAGGTGGTTCATCATCATGGGACAGAACGACAGAAAATCACAAAAATGGTATTGATGCACTCTGTGAACAGACAGGTGGACCGTTATCTTCTTACTTACTTACGTTGCTTAGTTACGCAGCAAACTCGCAGTACACGAAAATAGAAAATGGAATGAATTAGCGATGTTATCAAAAAGGGGAAACGGGAAATGTAGTACTAAAGGGTTGGGGGAAATTTAATTGCCTTTGTTAGTCTAAATAGTAACCATTCCTATTTCACATATAATTAATAACGGGGCTGTATGTAGTACTATATCTTGCAAAAGTTTGGTTTCTGGTCATTTATGTTAAACAAAATCAGAGATTGCGTATCAAAGCAAGTGAAAATTAATTTGTAGCTAGGAAACTTTGGTAGAGCGAAGGCAGGCAAAATCTTCACATTGTTGAAACTATTCGTATACTTTTAAAAACTTGTGCGCTTCCGAAAAACTCCCTAGAGGCAACGGATATACAAGAGATGAGGAAATTGAAAAGCTTCCTGATATGTTTCTTCTAAAATATATATAGTTTTTCTTCTCTCTTTTACTTTTACGAAAGCAATTGGAACAGCTCGCTAACGCTAAGACGGTGATTCTGGCACCTTCAAGTAGGCCTCCGGCAGTAGCTCGCTTCGTTCGCGAGGAAAAATCTCGAAGTTTCATCATCATAGATCAAGGGGGTTCGAAGGTACGCTTGTGCACGGACAGACAGACAGACAGACATCAATATTTTTTATGTAGAATGTCTACCTTTTTTGTAAAAGTGTATTGTGGGACCAGAAAGATTATGTTGCTTTGTGAAAGTCTTCCTTTCTCATTTTCTTCCTTAGAGACTCAAGGGTTGAAAGGAATTGTTTCTTCTTAGCAACAAGGTTTCCATTTTGACCACAGGAGATCTTTTTTAAAAGTTTTAGAGTTGGACTTAAAAAAAGAAAAGTCTAATTTGAATTTTCGCTCGTATTGCATCGTTTTAAAGTGAAACTTTTTGGGTGATTTTCTGAAATATGTAAGTTTCATCCTAGACTCTGTTTTTGATATGAAAGAGAGAGAGACATACACACAACAACGGGAAAGCTTCTAAAAAGTCATCTGACACTTACTTGAAGGCATTAATGGAAGTAAAGAGGTGCAAAAAAACCGTGTCAACTTTGTTTTGCAGCAGCAACAGCAAAATGCACTTGGAACAGAAAGCTTCGCCAGCCTCATTGCCACCCTGGAAACAAGAGCTTCTGCTAAGAAGAAGTGCTCTGGCCCGAACAGTGGAGCCCAAACTAAATGAGATTTTGAACAATGATGCCAACGAGGTAGGCAAATATAAGCGATTTTAGGCTGTTGAGCTAACTGGGAGCATACTTAACTTGAGATAAAATTTCGAAACATTTAGAATAAAAGGATTAATAATTGCTTAATACAGTCACCTATCGAAAATTTGGAACAATCGAAAATTTAGTGGGAAATTCACGCTTTTTTATCAATCGCTTCGCTCCGAGGCCGCAGACCTAAGATCTGAGACCTAAATAATAAACATGTACTTAGTTTGTCGGGTATGTCGTAAATAGATAACTGATATGTAATCGGATACATCCATTGCAGAAGTTCTTGATAGAAGCAAAAGATGTCACTTCGGAGTCAAGTCTACATAACAAACTGCAGCGCCCCCTTTCAGTGAAATCTGTCAACGGCACCTGTAGCAGCCGCGACGGCGGAGTCGACGGCGTTGCAACGTTATCGCTCTCCAGCAGCTCCAAAGCCGGGCCGTTATCCCCTTCCCCTTCTTCTTGGCCGTCGGGCGAGCCAGCTGCAGCAGGAGGCAGGCAGAGGAGCTGCAGGATGACAACGGACAAGGTAGTCACCCCCCTGCAGCCTTCCCAAAGAGATCATTTGGATAGTTTTAACGCTTTATCGACGAAGCGGATCCTGGTTGATCCAAAGGCAGTGAGGAGGCAGCCTTCAATCGACCGGAACAACATGGGCGAGGACACTATGAGTAACAAAAAGTGCACAGGCAGCGGCAGTGGTAGTGGCAGTGGTGCCAGCTTCGATTCGGGCTCTGATTCAGACTCTTCGGAGGACTTGCAATATGGTCCAGGATTCGTCAGCAAGCTGAAGAGCCGATACATGAGTGCGGCCTTCAAGTCGAGTGCCACCTCGGGCCTCAGGCGAACGGCCTCCTTGGAAGACTTCCTCGACAAGGACAAAGAAGAGGTTTCCATCGAGCTCAATCAGCCCAGAATGACCAAGTTTCAAAAGAAAAATAATGAGGATCTAAGGTACATAATAACCAGGTTTGAAAATTACTCAAAATCAAATTGGTCAAAACTTTTTTTGGATAATACCATTTCGGTGCTTTTTAAGTATTGCTATATTTTTTTCTTCTGATTTTTCATGTAACAAACAGGCCTAGCCGAAGAACCGGCGGAGTTGCTGCACATGTGAATAAGAAATCGCGAGAGTCCATTAAACGATGCCAATCAGTGGAAGTCCTTTCTAGAAACAGAATAGAGGAGCCATTATCGTCATCGCCGCCCCCTTTGCCCCCCAAAAATACCCAGCATCATTTGGATGGTGTGCTGAACAGCGAAGCACTGGCCAACAACAATCTTGTCATTGAAAGGCTCCCAGCTCCTCAGAGTTTGAAAAATGTGAAAAGCAAAACCGGGTTCAGTTCTAGTAGTAGTACTAGTTCAAACTCCTCGCCAACTGTGATAGCCAGCCTCCGTGGACCTTTTCATTATCGTCGCCGCTCAGCACTCCTATTTGGCATCAATGAGGTAGAACTACCTGCTCCTGATACAGTCAAAGAGACCAGAAAAATTTTTGAAACTGGAAACCATCGGGGTTTGCAAACCATGGTCAAGTCCAAATCCACATCCAATTTGATCTATGGTCAACGACGAAAGTCCTCCTCCTCGCCTGTTAGATCCTCATCGAAAACTACTACTCGTCAGAACTCACAACCTAAGTTCCATCTAGTCACTGCC
This sequence comes from Oithona nana, assembly GCA_900157175.1. Lineage (NCBI taxonomy): Eukaryota > Metazoa > Arthropoda > Copepoda > Cyclopoida > Oithonidae > Oithona > Oithona nana. Next base: position 387,327 of record LT727937.1, read on the forward strand.
AAACCCGCATTACCAGCCAAGCCTGACAAGGTGGATTTGAAGAAAAAGACACCTACTCGTCCTCCAATGATCAAATCGCTGGATCGTGGGGGATTGCAAGCAAAGCACTCATCCAAAGCTGAGGCCATCGAAATTGAAGAGGGCATCAAGATTGTCTCCAAAGACTCCATCAACAAAATTAGGAGCAGTGGTGAATCCTTTAGCTTCAATTTTCACAAGAAGGAAGAGAAGTCGAGCAAACCAGGTTATTTGCCCAAAGCCAAAGCTGCCTCTGAGAATAGTGATAAAGTGCCCGTCGGTGTTATCAAGCCTATCACTCGCAATGCCAAAGAGACCAGCAGCCTGAGCCAGACTGTTCAGCAAGCTCCTGATGCAACCTCGCTGTCGTCAAGCATTAGCAACATGGTCAAAAAACAACCAGAACAAAAGCTGCAAAAAACTGTTCCCACTGTTCCACCCCCACCTACGCTGAGTAGTACTCTTAGTCAACCCGCTGCTGCCACCCTGCATAAGCAGCAACAACGGGCGGAATCCCCGACCACAACCTTGAACAATTTGATCAATTTGACAAAACAGACAAAGAACAATGAAACTACATTATCAGAGAAAGAGAATCGAAAGAAGGAAGTAGTCATCCTCCCTGATAAGAGCATTTTAAAGAGCAACAACAAGAGCCACAAAGTTGTCACTTTCGCTCAAGACTTGAAGAAGAGGAGCAAAGTTGACAACAGTGCTTCCTCAACTACTGATGAGGGCATTGACAAAGATATTGCAGTAGCAGAGCTAGAAAGCAACATTGACGTTATGAAATGCAACAACAACAAAGTTGACAATCGTGACCCTAGTAATGAGTCATCCTGGAAAACCAAGACGGAGAGTAAAAACACCATCGTCTTCAATTTCCTTAACTCCCAAAAGGATGTGACACACATAGAAAATGACGGCCTCGACCTATCCAAGAGGAAAAAGAAACAACAACTTGCCAAGGTAAGCAAACTGTCAACCAAAGGAGATGAGAAGAATTATTTTTTTCGCACACCTAGCGCCGCTGATTTTGCATCACTTAGATACTCAATGTGGGCGTTTACAATTCAAGGCTTTTTTTATCCTACGCAATACTATGTGTGCTTTACTTAGAGCTAATCCTTCATTAGCTTCATCCTTGATAAGAAGCGAAGGTCCTTTCCCAGCATATGTATGTAAATTGGTGACAATTCTTAGATCATGATGTTGGACACAGACAAAAAAGAAAATAATAATTCATCATCATTCACATCGCATTCAAGTGTGAACAATAATGTAGCAGCACTAGTATATCCTTCTTTCAAAGTCACAAAAATGTGATTTTGACATATGAAACTTGGCTTATCAACTGTACTACACATGACTCATGCTTTAGCTGATTCATTGTGTCATTTAGCAGGGCAGCAAAAAAGTAGTACACATAATGCTGACTGAACTTGGCTTGGCCTTTATTTTTCTTCATGAGAAGGGACAATTTTGCTGATGTCTTCCATTCATGGGAAACGTAATTTTCAAGGTGGCCAGAGATGAAGAAGAAGAAGTGGAAAAAATTACACATAATACACTTTAGTCTTTTGTTGGTCTTCTTTGTAACAGATTAGTGAAATCTAAGTGTTGGCTGCTGCTGCTGAGGCAGCCCAGCATTGGCGGCTTCTTCCACAGCCAGATTCTTTTGATCATAGCCATGATTGCAGTAGGAGAAATTTTACTGTCGGCCGGCCATGAATACTAGGCTGGCAGTGCAGCAGCAGCACAACGTAGTCGTTGGTTTCAGCATGACGACCAGGACCAATGCAGGAGCATAAAAACTAAGCTCATCGCATAGTGTTTGAAACCCATTTTAAAAGTCTCATTTCATGAAACATTGCGATTGCGAAACGAGCTACAATTATTTATTTACATTCGAATTTTAAAATGTCTATTTGAATTTTAAAACTTTAAATGAGACATTTTTGGTGATTTTCAAAGACTATGAAGCTGGCGAAAGTGCCTGCTCCTCTTCCTTATACAAGAAAGATGCACATATAGTACATATGACATATGCTAAGCAAGTAAACAAACTTTGCTTTCATACAGTCTTGATCATATTTTGGATGATTATCCTATCGCATCCCCAAACGATGCAGTTTCAATTCGTGATTCTTCAGCTCGTTCCTCGTCACTTTCACCCAGATTTTGATCATCATCAATGTGATGATGTCTCTCATTCATGGCCAAAGGGCAAACCAAGTTTCTCTTCGTGTCCTTTGAATTAGGCATCAGTGTCATTGCAGCAGGTTACAGGGTGTTCAAGTAAACTACTCTAAAGCTTATAAAAGGCTTTTTTCAATCACAGACCGAACCCAGGTCTGAGTTACTTTTACCCCTCCCTCAAATATGCATAAAAGTACATACATTCTAATTCCTGCTTCTATGTATGAAGAAAGACAATGGTGTGTGGGAAGGTAAAATTCTCATCATTAGCATCGCATCTTTGCTTCTTCTCCCAAATTCAGAAAAAGTAGAAATTCTCCATTCATTGGTGTAGAGCAAGAGCGCAAGAGGAGCTGCTGCTGTTGCGGAAATAACTGGCAGATGGTCAAAGTCGATTTTTGATGACATTTTCGATTGCATTCAAAATTTGGAGGAGACACATACTATACTAAAAAGATTTGATAGTGAATTTCAAGGCTAAGGTATTCCAATCAGCAAAAATGTCTCAACTTGAATGAATGTACATACGATTTTGTACCTCTGATTTTTGGAATTTTTTTGCTCTAAATCTTTGCCCAAATCTTCTTCCAGAAGAAAATCTAATTGCAAAACGAACCGCAGCAAAACGATGATTTTCCACAACGAATCATTGAATTACGCGCTGATAAAATTGCCTTTTCTATAAAGCAAGGAAGGAAAAAAAAATGTCAAAGGAAAAAAAAAATAGATTGTGCGACTTTCATTGCGACACATCATCATCATCGAAATTGACATCAATGCACATATGGCACTAAAATTGTGAAAAACACAGCACAATACTACTTCAACAACTTGACTTGCTTAGCTGCTTGTCACTTGAATGTACAATTTTGATCATTAGACACTTTGATGGCCGCCACCGCGATCGCGACTTCTACTCAATCAAAGGTCACAGTTGCAATTAAAAGACTTTACACGTCAAAGGGAAATTGCATTTTGCAATCCCATGTCAGTTTGTTTTTAGCATAGGAATAATTAGAAATGATAAATAAAATGATAACTTTTGTATAATATTGTTAAAAATACCCAAAAAGATTTTTCAGTCTCATTGTACAATAATATTGTGAGCGAGTGAAGCGAACTATGTTTACTTTCAAAGCAAAAATATTGTAATTTTGATGTCATGTTCATTGACCCTGATCTAAATTGTAAACGTTCTTCTACCTATTTTCAGGAGAGTGGAGTGGTCATATTGCGAAACAGCTTAAATACTTCTACCCAAGACGAAGATGAAGACGAGGGCGTAGATGAAGTTGATTCAGATTCGGATTCAGGCCTAGGTGGTTCAGTACCTCCATGTTCGGTTACATTTATCGGTGCCAATGTGTCCACAGGCAAATCATCCATGAGATTGTCTAAGCCACGTGACTTTAAAAAGGTAAGTACGGCTGGCAAAGCAAAACAGAATATTTGAAAAAAAGTTTGCGCCCGCGCTCCGCGCTAAAAACCACAAAATGACATTGAAGTCAATTCTACCAGATTATGTGGGTGTGAAAAAGTTACATTTTAAACCCATTGAGAAATCTTGGGTGAGATGATGATGGTGAAGAAGATACGGGGTATCCCCAAGAAGTCTTTTGATAGGGTGATACTGAGTAATAATTCAAAGCAATTTTCCATTATTTTTTCTAGGTTTTGAAATGTTTTACAGATGCTCTATCAGTGTTTGAAAATCGTCCAAAATAATTTGATTTGCTTTTGCTTTAAAAACCATCAAAATTGCACTCATACCCACCCATTCAAGATTTAGTCCGGACACCCTCTGTATGCTTCATTGAATATTTGTGGTTCTTTCTTTTCAAACATAAACTTGTGAAAAGTAGGAAGAAAACCCGTTATATTGTTCCATCTTCTTGTCTTGAGAGGAGGAGATGTTACAAGAAAAGTGCACACAGGTGAGGAAGAAGAAGGTAGGAGGGGAAAAAAACTGTTGTTTGAGATTTACAGCAGTACAAGCATCATCAGCATGGAAAGTAGCTCTTCATTCTTTTTTCTTTCTCTCTCTCCATCCATTGGAAATTTCACTTTGGCAACGACCATTTTGCATTTCTAATGGACATTGGTAGTAGTAGTCAGTAAAGCCATATGTCACTGGCAATATTAAGGAAAAAAGGGAAGAGAAACTGTTGGGAGAAAATTGAGAAAATGATTGACAATGGTGTGTATTGCCTGAGTTTCTTGAACAAAAAAAAAAGAAGTTTTTTTTTTTTTGGACATTTGCTGGAAGAAAACACTGTGAGAAACGTGACTTCATTTTCAAGACCCATTTTGAAAACGAAGGTCGTGACTGTAAAGAGAGCGAAGAACATGGCAGCAGAGTTAGGGATAGACGAGAAGAAACCGCGCATTGATCCTGAATTTTACCAGTTATAGCATAGGTCAAATCACTTAAAAATGTCCTCATTTTGGAATGAAATTTGTGCCTAACAATTCTGGCGCATTTGAAACACTGTGTTTTCAGGGGAAGTTAGGTGTTTATTGGGCCATAATCTCCTCTACAGAAGTTGGGAAGAAGGGTGAAAATTTGATTATAGAAACTTTCCGACGAGGAACCGAGAAATTCTGTGAAACCGCTATTTGGAATTTACAGGCTGGATTTTTAGGCTTGTTCTTTTCTTGCCTCTAGCTTCATCCCAATTTACGTAGGTTTACTTTTTGGGAGCAGTTTAGAATGTGATTATCATCTAAGCTATCCAGACATATTTTTTCATCATCGTCTCAAACAAATATGCCAAGTAGCACTCTATGTGAAACAGGATGTCCCTGTTCTCATCTTTACTTTTCAGATGATAAATTCAAATCATTTTTGAAGGGAAGTACATAGGATACTTCTTCACATGACAGTTTGACAAGATTTTTAAAAGTGGCTCCTCTCCAACTCCATTCAGAGTTGGGTATCGTCTTTAGAGATAATCTTTTATGACATCAAGTCATGCAATATTGCTATTCTTAAAAGCAAGAATATGTACTAAAAAACGTCCTACAAAGTCTCATTTTACGACATTTTGAGCGATTAAAAAACATTTTGGCTAAGCCATCTCTGCTCTTTGCAAATTCAAGTGCGACATTTTTGGTGATTTTCAAACATTGTGAAGCTGCTTCTTCTTCTTCTTTTGTTGATGATTTCAAGGTTTCTCAATCTTCATGTATGTATAGTTTATATACAAAATTGCATATACACACACTCGTCATCCTTTGCAAAGTGAAATTTGAGAATGGTGGGCATCGTAAAACTTTCTTCCAATTACACTGCGCCCATTTTGAGCCAAGGCAGAGGTCTTAAAGGGTTTTTGACCTCTTGATTTTTTTTAGTTTATAAAAGACCAAAAGAAGAAAAAATCGAATTTGTGGTGTGTCTCCTTGGATAATACACTTGACCGCAAAAGTTACAAATTTTTTCCTCGGATTTTCTGTCCCTGAAGCGGCAATTATCACTAGCGAAAAAAAAAAAGATTACTTGAGAAAATATTTTCAATAGCATTGATTTATCACTGGTGGTGAATTGGTCATAGTCACAGTTGTCACAATGTTTGAAATTGACCCCAAAAAAGTCTCATTTTCTAATTTTCTACCAATAGCTAACGAAGCAGGATTCGTCCAAATTGACCAAATTATTTTTTAGGAATGATTTTAAGAAGGAAAAAAAAAATGTCTTGTGAATAATCAGTTTGTCAGATGATGATTATTGACACTTTTTTCAATAGTCCTTTGTCGGCCTTCGAATGTGTTGTAGTCTGTAGCTTCTTCTACATGGGAAAAATGAAGAGAAACTCTCATGGTTAAAATATCACATCATCTCCTTCACTCGCCAATAATGACTTCCGAGTTCCGGCAGCTGTAAATGATCCTAATTATATTGAAATTTTGCTTTGCAGAGAAATATTACCTTCAGTGAGAGTTTGACGCAAGTCTTTGAATATCCTTCCTCTGATTCCTCTGTCACCGATCAACCATCCGCCGATACTTCAACGACAAGCAAACTGGGCATCACATCTAGCAAAAACGCGTTGGGGTCCTTCGGTAATGAATGACAACATTATTTTACAAATCACTCAAAAAAGTCTCTTTTTACTCTTACGACATTGCGACTTTCGAGCGTTTGTCGAGAGCCATTTTTGGCATGAAGAAACACTTTCTTTATTAATTTGGCTTCTTTTTTACTGTGGTTCTGATTTTGTTTTTCAGGAGGCTTGGGTAGCTACACTCCGAGCAAAATGAAGGACGCCAACTCTTTTCAATTGGGTGTGTCACGTACCGTACCTCATAGTACCTCAACCAAAAGTACTCTTTCTTCAACCACGTCTGAAAAGACTACAACGTCTTCTAATGGAAACGAAAAACCAAAGGAAGAGGTGCTTAGACCTATCGAAGATGCCATTTCTTGGAGCGGAAGCTCCTCGTCGTCAGACATGCTTTTCTGATTATTTCAAAGAAATAATAATTATTACCCAAAAGCTAAATCATATTGTTTTGTTTTCCTCAAATAAGTCTTGATCGCCACAATTTTCCCAAATCATAGAAATCTTTGATTGAATGTCGTGCGCAACGCTAATTGGTTTCTTCTTAAAAAGCCAGACTTTGGAAAGCTCTAAAGAGAAAGAAGAGAGAAAGGAGGAGAAGAGGCCTTTTGCTTCTTCCACAGCGCCCTTGCAAAGAGGCTTCCAATGCTAGCGGTAGTCAGCAAGTGATATGGGGCCGAGGATTGTGGATCATCGTTGGCTTCTTCTTCTTCTTCCATCAAGATAGAGACATTTGAGTTGGCATGATAAACAATATGGAGGATTGCAACTCTTCCATGATATTGGACTGTCCATGCTACAGTGAGAGTGACCAAAAGCTTTTGTCCTTCTTCTCGTTTTGGGTGGAGGGCGTGTTGACCACAATTGTGGCCTTTTTGGGCATTTTAGGCAATACTGTGGTCAGTTTCATCATCTCTAACCGGTAGAAAATAGGTTTTTGCTTTTGTCTTCATTTTTAATCTAATACATTCCTCATCCTCCTTAGGGAAATGCGCAACAGCTTTAACCTCCTTTTGGTCAGTTTAGCTTGCTTCGATTCCACTTACGTAAGTCATTTCCAGAGTAGTCATGACGCATCAAGAATAAAGACCTTACTTGACTATATATACTAATGAGTTTGCTAGACGGCCTCCATACCCATAGGTGTGCACTGTGCAGGGACCATTATCTTCCCCCCTCGCACCCTATGACGCACACGTATGCTGTAGTGTCAAATTACTTCATCAATATCATTTTCTGACGTCTTTGGTGATACTGAAAAGTCTTTTGTCATTACTAGTATTGACCTTCTGATGCATCATCCTCTTCCTTTCTTGTCTTGTTTGCAGCTCTTTGCCTCTATATTGGAAAGTTTCCGTGACGATTTCCAGCTTGCCACACAAGCCCATATTGTCCTTTTCCCCTACTTTCTCTACCCGGTTAGCCAAGTGGCCATCACGGGTTCCATATTCATGACCGTGGCCATCGCTTGGGAGCGTTACGTTGCTGTTCATTATCCGCTGGACTACAATCAAGCCATGAACGATGTCAACGCCATTCGAAAAAGGCTTCTGAAATACGTGGGTCCTTGTCTGATATTGGCTTTCCTATTTAACATTCTCAAGTTTTTCGAGGCCAATGTGAGGTACGAGAGGACAAATGGTAGCAATTTAACAGAAGAAATTGAATATGTGGTGAAGTTAGAAGTGGCCGCCTTGCGAACGGATCCTGTTTATTCAGCTTACAACAATTGGTCACGATTAATTGTACTGGGAATTATTCCTTTCACCTTCCTTGTTTTCTTCAACACGAAAATATACAAAGACATTAACGAACGGCGAAAGAGGCGACTAAGGTAAGACTTGAGAGAATAAGACACGTCAAACATGACTACAGAATAATAGTTGTACTGCAAGCAATCCAAGTAGCAAGTATACTACATTACTCTATGACGTGATCATTACAGGACGTGTCGTCCCTCGGTTTCCAATGTCTTGTCCGACTTTGGATCGCTTCCTCCACCAATCAACTCCACTTTGGTCAGACGCGGCATGAGTGACAAACGGAGTCCGGATAACGAGGAGGCTTTTGACATGACTGAACCTTCATTCAACGGCGATGCATCAATGATGGGTATCGTTCCGGACCAGGAAAACAACAAAGATGCAATGTCTACATCTCCACGACCCTCAATCTGCGGGTCCAGAAAAAGTTGCTTGAAGGTCAGCAAAAGCCCAGATATCAGAGCAGTTTCATTCGATGCCACTGCAGCGGTCAAAGAGCGGGTTAGCGTCGTTGCTCAAGCTGACCAATCCCTGTCGCTGTCTGCAGTCGATACAACCGAGTCAGCCGCCGCCACGGCGGTGCTGACTATGGCTGCGGCAGCCGCCAACACAACTTCGTCCTCGAGGTTGCAGCTTCGCCATGTACAGAATTGCAACGAAAGACGTCGGATTTTCGAGGATAACTTGGCTGCAGTTTGTATGGGCTTCGTTCTGGCATTTCTAGTCTGTCATTTTCCGCGACTGCTACTCAACATGCATGAGCTGATCACCATGAAAGTTGCCATGAAGTGCTTAAATATTGGACTTCATCCTTTTTCAGTGTGGTCAATGGTCACCATCAGGTACTAAGTACACTTGTCAAAGTTGTCTTTGTCACACAAAATTATCCTTTCCTTTCTTTTTCAGTGTAAGCCATTTCCTATTGGTTGTGAATTCTGCTACCAACATTTTGGTTTATTGCCTGTTGAGCTCTCGTTTTCGAGAGGAATGCGCCAAGATTATCAAGGAGAATTACAACTGTTTCCTTAGGAGGAGATCAGCAGCAGCGGATCACAACGAAGATCATGAGAATGATGATATTCAGCCTCAAGTCTAGCTTAGTTCTAATACTATTTCAGAAAGAAATGTGTTGTTGTGATGATGATGATGATGACGATGATTGATGTTGTACCTGTTTTGACTTTTATAGAATCAGTCAATTAAAAGAAAGAAAGAAATTGAAGGTTGTTTTCAAAGTTCTATTCGACTGTATTTCTTTGTCGCATTTGGATTCGATAAAGTATTGGAGAGAGAAAGCAGTTCTGACACGTCGATTTTTTCCTCTTCTTTCCATAGCTGACGTTGCTTTCTTTCCACGGGGGCCGTCAGGATGTAATTTCCATATCCAACATCTAGATGAGTGTTACACATAAATGAAATAATGACTTGCTTTCAAAAGAAAAGATTACTGTATGCAATTGTATTACCTATGGGACCATCAATTTGTGGCCGCATTTTCATGACAGTCTTGCGCAGAGAATAATTGTAACCGGTCCAAGTATACCAATTGATACCATCAGCAAAGCTACGATGAATCCCGCCCAAATTCCATCCATTCAAATTAGAGTCATGGCAGTTGCCATACCACCAGCCTCCCTTCAAAAGCATACATACGTGTAATAAGTTTTCATTAGGGGAAAAAATACTACTACGTCGCGTCTTGATTTTAATTACACACATGCGGTGACAAACGAATTCTGTACCTTATAGAGTCTTGCACAGCTACTTTCTTCAAAATCCCCATCGCGATTATCATTATCCACATCGAAGGTAGAAAAAGGCATGGCATTATGACTATAAAGAGAGTCTCCTGCATTGCCATAGTACAAATTCTGGTGGTACAAGCGAAATGCGTCACGCTCACTACCCACTCGAAAGGATCGATACCGGGCAAATCGGCGATTGTCAGACCAATCCTCCATGTCGATGGCCAGCTCGTATCGAGTAGAATTGCTAACATTAGTTAAGGCCCATATCAAAATGTTACCCAACCAGAATTCTCGGTCAAAGTCTCCAAATCCAACTTTGTAATCTAAAAATGAATGCATCGCATATCAAATTCGAAAAAAAAAAACCAGACATTCTTGTGGGCCTTTTGCTTATTACCTTCCCAACTTCTCATGAAATTCTCCTTGGGTAACACATCGTCTCTCACTTGAAAGACCATCCATCCGCCACCTTCGGTCTGCAAGTCGCAATACACTTTCCATGGTCCTTGGGCAATATTGGGAGGGTGGATGAGATACACGCCGGATTTAGTCGCTCCTTGAGTTGCTTGAATATCGTGACATGAAAGTCCAACACTAAATGTTCCTATATAGAAATTGAAAAGGAGTCTTTTTTTTTTTAGTTATTTTCAAACAATGTGAAAATAGCACAATTCAAAGTGCGGTAAGAAAAAGAAGCAACCAAGTTTTCGTCAATCCTTAAAAGTTGGAGACTTTAAGACGACGACGCTGGCAAAGTTAATTGGACTCACGCGTGAAATCGTAGGTTTTCCGCGTCTTCTCTCCTGTTGGTTCCATTAATGGCAACTCTGATGAAGCACCGTCGTCGTTGACATTGAAGCCTCCCAGGAGCGAATCTGTGCGGTCAATTTGCTTGGATTGGCGACTACTGTTGCTAATGACATCCGCAGCAGTTCTCGTTTCTACCTACAGACCATCAACCAATCAATTAGTCCACTTTCGATGAATAAAGTCAGTCAAGAAACAAAGTCACCTTCTTCGAAAACCACTTCAAAAGTCTCATTTACGAAGCGAATTTCCGCGCCAAAGGACATTGCATCATATCATTTTTGGCGTGAAAATTCAAACGAGACATTTTCGGTCATTTTTTAAACATTGACAGCTTGACTACTTACCTGCGCAGGATGAGCAGCACTGAAGTTGATCAGAGAAAGGAAGAGAAAGAAGTTGGTATATCCCATCTTAGACTGCATTTTTTCAAGTGACAAGCATGGATGAGTCCAAGCAACACCAGGCGTGGAAGAGATGCTAGAGCGTGAAATCTAGATTGCCACACGACAGGAATCTGAAAACTTTCATCTCCCTCTCGCTCGCTAGCAATTGAAGTCACTAAGGCAGTGGGTTTTCAATACAGACTCCTCACAGTGGTGTATAAAAATCACAAAAAATGTCACTTTCAAAATTCCTCTATTTCATTACTTTATTGCTTTCAAAACATGTGGTTGATAGGTCTTCTGATATGCGAACATATAAGCTCATTGAATGCAGGGTAAGAAACAAGACTCCAAAGTGGTCTTGGTCAAAAATGATCAGATGAGCGGGAACAAATTGAGGATTCTGGTAATCTTCGTGTGCAATTTGGCCTTCAGCTAAAAAGCGGTACTGACATTGCTGATACCCAACTTCTTCTGAGGCACGGTCATAAGCGTCACTGGGCAAGCAAAAGGGCTGGGGCTGGGGCTGATGATCTGCGGCTTCAAAGTCGATAGATTCGTATGTGGCTGTACTTTCATCGGGAATGAGGGCTTCACAGCTGTAATCTTTTTGCACATCCCGGGTCAAACGAATGGCTTTAGTCAAGTCTGCTTTAAAGGTGACTTTCCCCATGGGAACATTGGGGTCGCCGGTTAATTTGAATCCTTCCAACACGTTTCTTGATGGATAACGGATAGAAATGAACTCAATGCCATGTGCTGAATATGTACCTTTGAAGATACCCGAAGGAATGGGAAATTTGGGACACTTTGATAAATACTTTTCAGGATCTAGTCTGAGATACCCATGAACATTTCTGCAATTGAGCTTTGAATTGAATTTCTTCATCAAATGAATTGCAAAAGCGTTAAAATTTCGTTCTCCAGTCTCAAAATCTACGTAATCCATTAGCATTTCATCGAATAAATCCATATTTGAGTTAGGATTAAAAGTTTTGACTTTGGGTAAAAAGACGTTCATTGCATTTGGATTGGAGGAGGTGATAATAACATCATTGAGAGCCTCCTCTGGAACATCACGGAAAAGTAAATCCTTATCAAGTAGATCTATGCATCTTTCTTGATGTTCATTGACGTAAATTTGGACAAAAGGTCTGGGACGCAAGGGTAGATGAGGATTATCCATCCCAGGAGGCGGACACCATTCAATTAATTTCAATGACCAGTCTTCATAAACAACCTGAAAGTATCGATGATTTTGTCTGAAGGGCTCAATAAGTCTCAATTTTACAATATTGCGAGCGAATACGTTTTCTACAACTTTCATGATTATTGATTGTATTCTTTTTAATTACTTGAACCAATGCACCATAATGTCCTAAAGTCTGACGTTGCCATAGTCCTAAAAACCTTCCAAATCGATATAGCACTTCTTTGAAGAAAATATGACAAGGAACACTTCTGTCACTGACAGTGGCGTGGCGTAGATCAATGCCATAGGTGGTCCTAATTAGGTCCTGCCAATAGAATTCTCCTTGGGTAATTAGGCTCAAGCGTTTGCATGTTTCAGACAACTTGAGGGCTTCATTCACTTTTAACAATCCAAATATTCTTGTAAGAATTTCGGCTGGCAGAGCCTCCAATGTAGCACCAGGACTCATGATTCAATGATTAATTTCTTTTTCTGTTTTTTTTTTGTGTTTTTTCAATACCAATAATCAGCTGATACGTCAGCTTGAATAATAGGGAGTGAGGTTGCGGGATTATCTTTCTTTCAGTTCAAAAAAGTTTTTTTTTCATGCTCGATACGGGGCGGCGCGGGACAACCGGCGAAACCGCGAACATCTGATTTTTGACTGTGCTGAGACTCTACGCTGGGGGTGAAGCCTGCCTGGTGCTCTCTGTAACTGTCAAAGAAAATAGGCGGCTGCTGTAGCGAGTACCGTGCGTCCACACTGTACCTGACAATCAGATGAGCGGCAATTTTTTTAAGAGGGAAAAAATACTGGATGTAATTTGTAAGTTCTACTTCTAAGCTGTAATATTTCGTTAATTTTTCGATTTTTGGTATATATCATCTCACACCAAAAAGAAGACACACATAAACTGTATTTAGTGTTCAGTAAGTTCTTAATTTGCTACTTTGTATGGTATCAATTTTTAGTCATCTCTATATTTTCTGGGATCCTATACATATGCTTTTGAATCCATTCCTTTAGATCCGTCGACCAAACTTCTGCGCTCCTTTTCCGTCCGCAGCAGCACAAACGTTCCCTCCATCAACGAATGTCGGTTGAAAATGCGCTATGCAGCGTGGCTTCTCCTTTTGCTGCTGAAATAAACCGTAAATTTATCTGTGGAACTTGGAAGGAATGATTTACATAAACAAAAAATAGTTTACAAAGAGACTCGTTGAATCTTTCGTCAAATCGTCAAAATCAAAACAATGTCAATATTCTATTCTAAAATCCAAAATAAAAAATGTTCTAACGATAACATATTTGAAAAATCCAACGTTCACTTTCATAGAAAATTCCTCGTGTACGGCTGAACGGTGAACCCGTGAACCGGGCTGCTGGCAAAGCTGGAGATTGGCGTTTCTGTTTCGCTCTCCCGCTCTACTGCAGGAGAGACAGAGAGACGGCTAGAGCTGCCTGGGCCAGCAGGCAGGATTTTGAAACTGAAGGCGCTGTGAATCTGCCCGCTGCCGAGTGCCGAGGGGAAATCGGCTCGCTTCGGCCCCAATACTATTGTCAGCAAAACTTTTAAAGGCGCGAACCTCCCTCAGTTCTAGAAAATTTTACACTTCGAGGAGAGTGCTGCAATATAAATTTTAGGTAATTATGCATGTTCGGAGAGACTAAGGATACCATGGAAACAGCCCCCGAAACCCGTAAAGTCCTGAAGGACGTCAGTAACCTCACCAACCGTAAGCTCGTGTCAGCGTTCCCCGTCAACATGGAGGACAAGGAGAATGCAGACCCGAGGAAACTGCTGAACAAGAAAATCGAGGATGAGGTTATTCCTGAGGTGAAGAAAGTCGACATTGGTAGAGCTGACTCTGATACAAGCAGTGATGGTTTCGAGGTCGATGACGATCTACAGCTTGATGAAGCTAATGAGGACGACGAGGATCTTGATACAACAAGGCCTCTAGAAAATAATGAAAACCTCGAAGAAGAAGAAGCACCTAGTCCATTTATTGTCTCCAGCTTATTGAACAACAAACTCATTACCGATGTGGTTGAAAATGACGACAATGGAGCCTCTCCATTGTTCTCCCAGCAGACAATGGTAAGCACCGTCATTCTACTTTTCTTAAAAAAATAAAAAAAGTCCATTTTGATGTAAAATCATCTTCTATGTTCCAGGTTAGACAGGAGCGCAAAAAGTTAGATTTCGACAACATGGACTTGCTCGTCTCACCTAGTTTAAATAGCCAAAGACCAACCCCTTTACGCCGATGCTTTTCCATGGTAGAAACGAAAAACTTGCAATTGAAAACTGTCAACAGTTCACCAGAAATGACCAAATTCTGTGATGAGGATATGACTTCACCACTATCACGGCCTTTTGCCAGCTTTAAGAGGCCGAACGCTCCTCTGCAGCCTCTCAACAACCTTGACATCGTACAACAACCCTGCAAAAAAATACGACGCGGATTTTCACTAAAGGAGAATCGAAACGAGATGCGAAGTGAATCGAGAAATTTCGACGACCACCTGAATAAATCTGCTTCCACTTCAATGCTAGATAGCCCACAAATCGCCAAACCCATGCTTCAATTGTCATTGTCAGAATCTGAGAATATCAAAAGGGCATGCTCACTTGCAGGTAAGTCTTCAACAATCCCGAACCTAAAAGATATGTTACTAATGACTTTGATTGTTCAGATGTTCCCAATTTGACTGGAGATCGAAGTCGGAAGTTGTCTTTGCCCACCGTTTTTGGATCTGGTCGCTCGTCCAAAACTTTAGACAATGTAGATTGTCACACTATGGCAGACTTGTTGCGGGGAAAATATGACGATAAAATAGCTTCCTATCGCATTGTGGATGCCAGGTACTGTTACGAGTTCAAAGGAGGTCATATTAGAGGAGCAGAAAATTTTGGATCTTGGGACGAAGAAGCTTTTTTTAGCGAATTTTTGCCTAAAAATCTTGGTCCCAGAGAATCAATTCCCAACAAAGAAGAAAAGGTCCGGATCATCATTTTCCACTGTGAATTCTCATCCGCTCGCGGTCCGACGCTTATGAAATTGCTCAGACAAAGGTAATAACTTGGTTTGGTACTAAACAATTTTATAGATTGATTATTGATCGTTTTTTGTTTCGTATTTTTCAGGGACAGAGATTTGAATGTCGCAACCTTCCCAGCTTTACATTATCCAGAATGCTACTTGCTTAGCCAAGGATATAAGGAATTTTACAAGCATTATCCCGAGCTATGCGAACCTCGCAACTATGTTCCCATGAACGATCCCAACTTTGCCCAGGAGGAGCGAAAATTTCACAAAAAATCTCGTTCTTGGGCACCAGGAGGCACCATATCACGAACAGCCTCTACCTCTCGACTTTTGAAACTTTAGCTATGATTTTAGACCCTATTATTTTAGAAATCGAATTTGTTGACTTATATGAAACGCTAATTTCGCTCTTTTTGTTGTGATACGTTTGCTTGCCTCCTTTTTTTCCACTTTGGATACAAAAAGCTCACCTCCAAATTATTCAGAAGACATGTCTAAATCAAGAAAACAGCTATGATCTCATGACAATAGTGCAAAGAAAAATTACATATGATCGAGAATGTCATTATTTTGAATAGATGTCCAAGCTTGTTTTTGATTTGTAGCTATGTCAGTGGAAATCAATAAATAGTGATGGATACTTAAAAATATGTATGTTGTTTTTTCAAATTCATTTTAAAGAACAGATTTGTCATAAAGTGTAAAAATATCAATTCGTTTGGACAGAATTTCCGCCAGGTAAAGGCTGTTGCCTTGAAGACAGAGGCCTGAAGGCTTAATGCCCTGAATGGTACAAGTCTGAATGTGCTTTTCGTCAGCATCAAATATCTCCAAGTTGCAACTGACTCCTTCAGCTGTATCGGCGGAGGTTGCTGCGACAATGTTTCCATAATTGTCCACATCAATGCCCATTAAATTATTCAATGGACTCTCATTGGAATGTAAAATCTTTCTCGAGCTGCCACTTTCCAAATCCAATACCAGAATCATTCCATTGCCCAAGTCGGTGACAAAAATACGGTTTCCAAAGCACTTCAAAAAGACGCATTTGGCTCTTGAAACTTGGATGGGACAATACAACCGATCAGAAATGTTCAATTTCCTAAAGAAGCATTATTATTTTTATAGGGAAACAATCAGAATAGGACATTAGAGAATAACTCACCGCTCAATACCAGTGACAAGACTAAAGAAGACGACTTTGATTCCTAAACGATTCTTCTCCGTAGTGACGAATTGGTTGTACCCATGATGGAAATCAAGGCCCCGAAATCGTTCAACATAAGATTGCCTCAATTCCGCTTTGATGGCACCATTGGCATCGAAATGAGTGATGGACGCTTCATCCATCACCACTACGTCTTTATAACCTTCAGGATTAGAGTCACTTTGTAAGCAAATCACATATCTCGGGATCCGAAATACATGGCCAGTTGGCCAGGTTCCTGAAAATAAAGTAAAAATTGTCTAGAGCAGAAAAAATAGCTATTTAGGTACCTACCTCTAAAATTGGTATCAAAGAAAAAATAGACGGCGCTGTTGAACACGTCACCGACAAAGATACGTTTTCCATCCACGGCAATAGATTGTGGCAATGAAGGATTGATTGGTATATGAATGCTTGGCTGAGAAATAAATACATATCGCTCATTGCCAAAATTGCATTGACTTGTGTTACTCCAAGTAGCAGCGGCACCGACTTTCAAAGACGAATCCCAAATGTCATTCAAATCTCTTGCTGCCGCCTCATTTTCTTCCCGTTCTTTGAGTCCTTCAATTCTTTTGTTTTCAATATAGTTGGCGATACTATCTGGAGATTTCTTCCACAATGACGGTGATTGTGGAGGATTATCAAGGTCACCCAAGAGGATTTCAGTGTTGGTATCGTTATGGCCATTTGAACGATTCAACAGACTTTTATGTAGCGAAAAAGTTCCATCCTCCACTTTAGTCAAGGCACTTTCCGCATGACTGCCATCACTGTAACAAGAGATATGGTGAAAAGATATCCAAAGGGTCTTTTGATTGAAAGCTTTACTGGATTGTGATCATTTGGTGGAATGAAACGTTTCGACCCTTGCAATCATCATCATCTTCCTCCTCTTCGGGTACAATGTCCATCATGGTCCTGTTAATGTATCCCATTGCAACCATGTCGGATTTGTCCAAGTCGGAAGTAGACTTCCCTGTTCTAGTTACATTTCCTTCCGTATTTAATGGTTGCAACGCTGCATCCAAGTTCCTGGAAAGAATTTCATTTTCAATTGGGTATTCAAATAAAGCATTTAAAAAAAGAGACTTACTGAGCAACATTGACGTAGAGAGGGCAATCCTTCACAAAGTTATTGTTGAGAGACGCGGCAATGATGTATTGATCTGATCGATGATCAACGGATACTTCATATACCAATTCGAAGTTAGATGGTGTTACTTGAATCTCTAAATTGGTGCCATTCCCCTGGTCAATCAATGACTTAAAGTCTTTCTCGATGACTAAACGTTTGGAGCCACGCTTCACACTAAACACAGCTATGACAAGATCTGAATACAGAATCCTTGGAAAGTCTGTGGCAGTATTGCTCAATTCAAGTCCAATCTAAAAATGAATATCCATTAATTAAAAAAATAAGAAATTCATCGCGCGACCAAGAAGAAACTTACTTGAAGCCTATCATTGGTTGAATTTCTCGGGTGATACCAAAGGCGAATATCCGCGGGATGGACAGAAGATTCAATGCTGAACACATTTGACAATCTGGGCGTTTGAATGAGGAACGTCTCAATGGCGGGCATATGCTGTAGGGACACTCGACTGCATATCTCACGCTCAAGCTCTGCCAATTGGCCCATTTCGACTTCACAACCATCTCCTTTAGCGATAAGGTTTTCCATGTCTCGCTTTAGATTGTCCACCTTAGGTTTGAAGTAAGTAAGAATGTCTAGGTTGATCTTGTTCACTTCATCGCGTCTCCTCTTTGCCATTTGATCAAGGATTTTCAAGGCCAAATTTTCAGACTCGCGTATCCTTTCTATTAGAGCTTTGGCTTCATTTCTAACTTTTTTTTTGCTTTCTTCAACATTTATTTCCAAATTTTTGCTAGATTTGCAAAGTTCAACCTGTTAAACATGGAGAGATCGATAAGACATCCAGAATGGACGTAAGCAGCAAAAAAAGTACCTGGATCTTGTTCATTTCAATGCATAGGTTACTCGCTCTATCAATCGCTGATTCCATGATGAATTTATGTAGGATTTAGCCGATTCTTTGCGACGACAGAGATCTTCTTGATTGAATCTTTGATCCTTGAAGAGAAAAGAGCTTGACGGGTGACTTCCAACTTCCAAGTCCAAACTCTAAGAACTGAACTGATAATCAAACTTATCTCAGTTCTCAAGTTGCTGTTGGTTGTCTCAGGTGTTGAATTTTCAGTCGTCTCAGTTTTCCAATTATAAACAAAGTTTCGAACGTTTCGCTTTCGTTTTACCGGTTTTATCTGAAAAATGGCTTCGTCTCTCGAATCTGAAGATTTGAACAAGACTGTTTCGAAAATTCGGACTGATATCCTGTGCCAAATATGCGAAAATGGTCCAAGACCTGGAAAGACTCTTTGGTATCGCTGTTTGAAGCTCCATCAAATATGTATCGAGTGCCATGGAAAGAACAAGAAGTGTTCTTGTGGTGAACTGGTTTCCAAAGAACATTGCAAGATTATCGAAGATTTGCTGAATATTAAAGGCTTGAAAGTCCAAGTCTCATGCAAAAATAAGAAGAATGGATGCCAAGACACCTTCAGCGAAAACGCTTTGGAAGATCACGAATGTGGATGTATTTACAGAGTAGTACCATGCCCGAAGACTGCATTGGGCCTCGAATGCAAGGCGAAAGTTTTGGTCCAAAATGTAATTCAACACTTTGAAGAAACTCATTTTAAAATTGGATCCTGCTCACCGCACAAGAACGAACGGCACTGTCATAGATTTGAAAGTTTAAATGAAAATGGATCCAAAGGTATCAATTGTTACTTTTTTCCGCTAAAGATTGAGATCGACGGAAAAAGCTTCATTTTGGCTGGAAAGGTCAAGGACAAGATTTATCATCGTTGGGTTTACATCATTGGATCTCCAGAAGAAGCGAAACATTTTTCTTTTGTTTTCAAGCTTTTTGGTAAAAACGCTTCAGCCGCATCAACCCTTTTTGAAGGAAAAGTTGCAGCTATTGACGAATCCTTTGATACTCTGATGAATGCTGGCAAGTGCTTTACAATTGGTCATCAAGCTTTTATGGCTCAATCTGTGGATAAAGATCTGAAGTTTGAATATTCAGTCGAAATCAAAAACTTGAAGGAAGAAGTCAAGGACGAAAATTACGAGTCCGGAATCTCTGATACCGATGAAGATTCTAAAGACAAATAAATTCAGCTTAAAAAAGTGAAACGGTTTGTCGTGAGTATGCTAACTTTATTCGTCCTTTTCATGCTGTTCATTGTTCAATCATGAATCTTGTGGATTTCTTTAGTCAAGAGTAAAGACAACCTTTCCTTTGCCATATACCAACAAAGCCTATGAAGCATTTTTGCAAGCCTGAGGGAAACAAGACAGACACAAAAAGCACCTTTCTTTTGATGTCAAAAATGACAAAAAGCTTGTCAGAAATGATTAAAAGTGAAAGTCATAAGTTTCAAGGACCTTTCCTTGTGGTTTTACATTGTACATATGTAGAAAGTTCTTCAACTTTTTGCACACTTGACAAGTTCATAAGTCACCATAAAAAAAAGTTTTGTCTGGTAGTCAGGCCTGCTGGATTTTGTCACAATGTGTCGTTGTGTGACGTAAAAGCAGTCTTTGTATGTAGTCATAGTATTGAAGTAGTCAGGGGGTTATTTGCTTACTTTTAAAGGGGGTAGTCAGTGAAAGCTCGTTGTAGCTAGGATACAGAACCACAACAAGTTGAAAATGGTCCCACAGTACGAAGTCAGTCACGCTTAACCACAGAGTGCAGGCAGACAGATAGACATGTGGGGAAGAAAGAGCTTTCTATTCGCAGGTAAGTCAATTGAAAATGCAAATTCATGAACATATTATTTATGCTCCACTAAACTTATAGAAAATGAGAATTTTTAAAAATGGTTCAGAAATAGAAAATTCTTGTGTTAACCCAAAAGTGCATTGATGTAACACTTAGATAAGAATATGCATTGACATTATGACCTTTTGTATGATATTTCTTGCAGCTTTCCTATTTATAAGGAATGGAGTCTTGGTTTTGGGAAACATCTGCCTTCAACCTTATGTAAGTGTGTCTTTCTTTTGTTTGCTCACATCAAAGCCAATTTAATGTTTTACCCTCAGGAAATCTTGGATGGTTCGTGCCTTTTACCAGAATTATGTACCATTTCTCTTCTTGGAACGAGTTGTCCCCAAGGATACACCATTTGTTCCTCTTCAAACTCGACACAGAATGGGCAACCGAAGCAATGTTGCAAAACTCAATGCAATTTTTGCTCCTCTCAGACATGTTCTTTTGAGGCAGAATTCAATGCAACTGTTTCCAATTGTTTAGGTTCAAACAAGAATATTTCTTCTTGTTATGATGCCTATTTAGAGCAGAAAAGTTTTGTCAAGATTGGACAAAGTTGTGACCAAGTCCAAAATGAGATGGAGCTATGGAACAATCAGACTAATTACGCTGACAATGATATTCAAAACATTCTATGGTCCAGCAATGATACCAGAAGCGATTTGTGCCCTACTCAATCAATTGGACAATGTTGCCCGAAGCAAGGTATCAATGTCAACCTTTTGAACATAACTATGAGTGTTTGGCCTTGTGGAGTATGGAGAAGTGCAGTTTTACAACATCCTGGAAACTTTTGGAATTTCTATTACTACTCAAAATTCTGTTGTTGTGGACAAAGTGGAAATGGTACTGGATCAAGTAGTCTGACAAATGGTACCTTACCGATTAGTAATGGTACCACGACTCGGACCACTAACAATA
This sequence comes from Oithona nana, assembly GCA_900157175.1. Classification (NCBI taxonomy): domain Eukaryota; kingdom Metazoa; phylum Arthropoda; class Copepoda; order Cyclopoida; family Oithonidae; genus Oithona; species Oithona nana. The sequence goes on from LT727937.1 coordinate 408,550, forward strand.
CCAGAACAAGTACCATAACTCGTACCACAACTCGAACCACTAGCAGTACCATAACAAGTACCATTGGAATAACCAATACCACAATTCCTAGTACCATTACCACAAATGGCACCATACTCTTTAGTAGTGGTGGTACGTCTACAACACTAACCGGTACTACAAATACAACAATGACTAGTACCATTACCTACAACAGTACAATGTCTACACCAGCTAATTACACGTTGCCTACTTCTAATGGTACAACTTCAACGGTTTCTACCACCATTCAAACCACTAATTATACAATGACAAGTACCATTGCCACCAATGGTACGTTATTCTTTAGAAATGGTACCACTTCAACTGAATCAACGACTCAAAGTAGTAGTACTACTACTGATAAGGCAAAAGAAGATCCGTTACCAGAGTATTTGAAACGGGCGTCCTTGAGTTATCAGCAGCTTACAATATTAAGAAGTGAAACTGGTGATCCATCATGGGAGATATGTGGAGAAGATGGTTCAAAGCCCTTTGAGGATTGGCTTCGTCTAGCTCATTACTCACAGTCACAGTTGGCACAAATGACTCAGAGCGTTTTTCCAGTCATTACAGACACTCAATACATCTGCACTGTCAGCTTTGGTAAAGGCGAAGAAGACAAGCAACTAAATGAATGTTTTTTCGTTCCTAACTGTGATTACTATGATGACTTTTTTATTGGCTTTATTGAAGAAGCAAAAAATCTGATTCATCCCTGTCATTTTTGGGCGCGTGCCTCAGACGAATACAGCTACTTATTTTATGACAAATTCTGTATCGAAGATACGTTAGATGAAGAAGACGAAGAAAATGGGATATTGGAAAATGATGAATCAGAGGAAGAGGAAGAAGAAAGATGCCCGCCAGATACCATTTTCAACCTTGAATCTGGCCTTTGTGAGGAGTCTTTAGAAGCAGACGAAGATGATGTTGCTTACATCTCAGATACAGATTATATTCATTGTCCAAAAGGAGAAGTGTATTGTCTCGACCAAGATATTTGTGCTGCTGACTGCTCCGGTGAAGATAACGAATTTGAAGAAGAAGATGACTGTCCACCAGGAACGGAATTTTGCGCTCCATTAGGTACATGTACTACACATTGCCATTACAAAAGGTCATTATGGATCAATAAAGGCTCCAGATCAGCTGACGATCAGGATGGTAACGATGATGGATGTTCTGGTAATCGCGTCTATTGTCCTGCCATTCATGCCTGTTCAGAAACCTGCGATTTTATCCACAAAAACGATATGATGGATATCTGCAAAGAAGGATATGTAAGAATTGTACGCCAAAATACATCAGGGACTTGTGTATTTCTTTTCTGTATGTAGGTGCCTAGTATTGAAGGAGGATGTGTGCCTTTGCAAAGAGACCAAGAGGACTGGATGCATTTTCCTTCTGTTGACGAAAAAAGTGTTTGTTCACATCCTGGATACGTAAGTTTAGATATTACTTGATGCAATATTCCCAATGTATTCAATTGTATTTTCCATTGTAGACTTACTGCATAGAAAGTGGAGAATGTGTACCACTGGATGAATGTATTGAACATGACTCGGATTCAAATGATCAATGCACAAATAGTAGTTGCCAGGTGAAACTAAATATTTTTGGTCAAGTTTCCTTTATCAAAAATTGAATTGTTTGCAGAAATGTCCACTTCCGGAGGAAATAGAAACGAGTGCAGACTTTTCCTCATGTATTATTGACGGACACTGCGATGAAGGACAAAAATGCTGCTTGGATCAAGGTACGAAGAAATTCTTGACACTTTTCCAGAATTGATAGTCTAGGAAAAACCATTAGAAAGTCTAACCTGCTGAATGAATTCCATCCGGTGTCATGACAGCTTCTCGTGTGTGCTTTTAAACCAAGAAAAAAATAAACGTCTTTTCTCTTTTACAGAAGGATTTTCGCACTGTATTTCACTCAATACAACAACAGACATTGTATTAGAAGAAGACGAAGAAAACCTCAAAAATAATCTACAAAAAGTTTGTCAACGCTATAGCTCAACTTGGCCGGACTCTTTGGCACTCGAAGATAAGAACTGCAGTTTGCCAGAAGGGGAAAACAGTTGTCCTCCATCGGCTTTATGTTGTAACAACAAATGCTACCAACTTGTAGTAAAGGATCTTGAGGATTTTTCGACTTTCAAGAATCCTTGCAAGCAACAGGAAGAAGGCACACTGTAAGATACATATATCCATTCATTTTAGAGTAGGTAGCTACATTATTAATTCACATTCTTGATATTAGGCCCTGTAAGTCCATTAGTGCTTCTAAGGAGGATGCTATTGAAGAAGTCTGTGTAGCTATTCAAGACTTTGCCAATACATGCAAAAGCCCTTTAGGCTGGCCAACAGCTAAACTCCTTCCCATGCCCATTAAAGAAAGGAAGTCTGTGGAGCTGTTTGAAAATGGATTACCTAAAGAGTTTCTTAACAGTCAGGTAAGATATAGACTAAAAATAACAACTATCAGAGTAGCTCTGGAAAGGAAGGTATTTTCTTTACTTCCAGTGTTTTGAGATATCTTACAACCGACAAAAGTGCAATCTTACAATACAACATGAATACACAAAAGAGGGAGACAAATACTGTTTTGAAAATAATTTTGGTTCAAAGCCCAAAGTGTTCTTGGATTGCAAAGCCAAGAAAATGGGCTCTGAAAAAGTGTCTATTACATCTCTTAAAGAAATTGGTAAGATGAGCTAAAATGGAAATTCAAAGTTTTTAATTTTTCTGTTGTATTTCAGATCCACCAATGAATTACAATCTTTTATTGGCTTTTGGTTTCCACATACCTACTCTGCAAATAGGCAAAAGCAAGCTTGTGCTGGCTGAAGGTCAAACAATGGAACTCAAAAATCTGTTGGATTTGAACTACAAACCAAAAGTCAATACATTCTTCGCTCAAAGTAAGTTCAATCTAAAGTAAAAAAGATGATCACAAATGTAGCGCAGCTGCCAATTTCCCACCCAAGCTGTGTCTTCGTTCATTCCGTTTTGGCGGAGCAAGGGAATTGGCTCCGTTGCCTGCTGCGCTGCCCGCGCCGGTCACTCCGCTACTGGACTGCACCTGGTATTTGGACAAAGAGCTGGAGCTGTGGTAGTGCTTGGTTGGGGAGTACTCGTAGCCGTCCGTTGATTTGTATTCGTAGTCGTAATGTTTGGCAAGCGGGAAAGAAAATCATGTAGCAGTATCCGATGTAAGCGATACATTTTCTTATATACCTGCGCACGCGCGGCTGAGCAGAAAAGTAGTCTCATAATTCATGATTTTGAAGATTTATGATCTTCTTTCCCTTCTTTTTTTATCAAGAAAATGCAGTATCACATACATGATTTTCTATCACGCTTAGCAAGAATACAATCAATTGTTGTAATCTTGCTGTAATTTTGCCTGGTATTGTGTATCCATGTCTAAGTTGCGTTCCAAGGTCCACAAGTATTCGTTCTTGTCACCCGCCGTGCTAATGACTTTGAAGCCAATGTAGCCTAACGCATTGAGTATCACAATGCACGCGCACTCTAATCTGATCCCGTGAGGCGGATTCCAACCCGAGTCGTGTTTTAGACTGTCAGGAAACTTGCTCTGTAACAGACTCTCGTATCAATTTAAGATTGAAGATGTATTTCAGTCTGTAATACATACCTGTAAATACCTCACTTCTTGAGGTGTGAGGCCAAAGATATTGACAGTTTCCCCAGTGGGTTTACCCACTACTGCCACGTAGGAAGACATGCTGGCGTCGGCGAGGACCTTAGCACTAAGTTTAGCACGAAAATAAAATGAAAATTCCAGGGTTTTGTCAGCAGGTTCTTTTAGTGTCACTAAGCAATTACTATTGTAGTCTATCTGACTGCTACTTTCATGGCTGGCGAATGCAGACTGAAGAGACTTCTCTTCTGCTAACAAGCGGCCTTTTAAGGCTAGGAGAAGAACGACGACGGTGAAGGCCTTTCTCGGGCCTTTCTTTTGACGACTCTCCTGGCTACTTCTTCTGTCTACTTTAAAACCAGCAAACTAACCTACCTTCCTGATTGAATTACAGTTCATCAAAGTCAATTCAAAAAAATATTTGGTACGATGATATTTTTCTTTTTGTTTTGCAGCCTGCAGGAAGGCCTTGGAAATTGGGTTTGAAAAGTTTGACATCAAAGGAGACAATTATACGAGTTTTCTGCTCGGTCATTGTGCTTGGGCAAAAACTGGGAAAGATTACAATGGGCATCAGCTTAGCCTCCGTTTGGTTGTCAACAAACAACGCGGCCGACGCCTCTTTCAGCGCTGCCCAGTATTTGTTCAAGATCAAAGCAAGGGAAACGAAAGGTAAGTAATCAGAGTTTCTTGATTATTTTTCTGCTGCCTCTAGTAATATGTATTCAAAGCACGTGCTAAGATCTCTGCCTCATTTTGTATTCATGATTCAGATCTGAGTGGGCAAGGCTGCAGCCTTTAGAGCAACAGAGTGCCAACGTGTCGGCGTTGATACGAGGCAAGGTCACAAAAGGTTCTAAGTGCAAGCTGAAATTAAGTGTCACTACCATTTACCATGCAAAGGAAAGAAGTCACAACATGTTGGACCTAAAGGTAAGAATACTACATTGGATTGCTTACTTACCTTCTTATTTTTGAATGTATTTGTATTAGATACTTGCTGGTGATGAGAGGCCTAAAGGACGAAGAGGAACAAAAGACTCGTCAATCAAGGCTAAGCTGAAATTTCCGTGCCATGAAACAGATGGTTTAGATGGGATTCGAGTTGGTGCTTTTGCAGGTAAGATACAATCAAACATTGTCAATACAGACGATAACCTATTTGTCTGATTTAGAGTACTTTTATGATGACTTCTCCTGCGAGGATTGCCATTTGTGTGTAATGTATAATCAAGTCAGTGAGAATGGATGTTGGCAATACACTACAAATGTTAATACATTTGAATGTATTGGAAATGTATCTGGTACGGAAAAGACACCTGTCATTAAGGCTAAAGAAGTTTTGTATGATTATTCCTGCGATGGAAAAATGAAGCTGAGTTGCTTCGCCAAAAATGCACGTATCCGATATGTACGCTTCGATACGACTGGAAAATACGATAAGTCGTTGCCTTTGACCAACTTAACACAGAACCTTCTGAATCCAATATTTTTCGTGGGCATCAAATCTTCAAACCTGACCAAAAAGGAGGGTGGCATTTTAGAATACAATCAAGTTTGCAACGATGATGAGAAGAATACATTCAGTGATAAATTGGCTGGATACTTTCCAAAACCTCGAGCGAAGTGTATTAGAAACGACAAGAAAAGTCAAAAGAAAAATCGGAGGGAAGAAAAGTATTCTCCTAAAATATCTTGCGATACAAATTCAACTACCATCACAGCTTACAAAGACCAGTACGTATTTAATGTATTGTAAAAAAATATTACAACTCGCAAACCGTCGCCTTTTATTGCGAGTATATTCCAATTTCTAAACTAATGTTTGCTTCGTGCAGATGTGGATATTGTCACCCCAAAGACCAAAAGGCTGAGAAAAGTTGTGAAAAATGTATCAAAACTGAATGTGGTACTTGCCAAGAAGAAGAAACTGAATGTGATCCAAAAAGCGTATTGATTCTATCTGAAGGTATCGCCGATACAGAATATGGTTTATCAAGCATTCAAGTCAATGTTCGATGTCCTGGAAAGTGTTTTGAAACGGAGTACGATGACATTGATTGTAGTTTACTAAAAGATGATTTAGTTGTAAGTCCCTAAGTAGCTTAACTAGATAGAAAGTTGGCAGCTTTTTTAATCAATTTTGAATTAGGTGCAAAATGCCACTGACGTCAAATCATCACACCATAACATCAAAATGACTTTTGACAATCCTACCTTGGACTACTACAAAGTAAGATGTGAATCAAAGTTGGAAACCAGAACTTCAATCAAATCCTTGACTGTGGTACAAAGTGGATCTATTGTAGTTCAAAATGTCAGTTATCAAGAATTTCCCAATGGAAAAGTTGAGGTAAGCAAAGTTTGGCCTTCCAGCAATCAAAAGATTTGTGCTGACCTTTTCTTTACAGATCGTTTTGGTCTTAGAAAAGCCTTTGATCGGAGAAAGCAAAGCCTCGATTCCTGAATTATATCAGTGCTTCTTACAAAAAGAAAACTCGAGAAAAATCACCAAATTAAAAGTCTCAAGCAAATCTAATCGCACTGTGGTTTACTGCACTGAGCAAAGCTTACCTTCAAGCCAGTATGCCATTGGAGTAGTCTCCAGAAGCCTAGACAAGGTCAAACCAGGCCTTCGTTCAACCCCTTTTACCTACGAAAGTTCCAAAAGGCCAGAAATTTTGGATGCGTTCTACCGTAAAAATCTGAGAATTATTGTGCATTTTGATGTGAAAATTCAGTGCCTAAAAGAATCTTGCAAGGCCATCTTAAAGGCTGAGCCGGCCTTTAAAGATGAAGAAGGCTGGTCTTGCAAGTGTGCCAGAAACAAACTTATCATCAGCTTAGAAGAGAATGAGGATTTGCTAGAGGAAAGTCTTCTACCTCAAAAGTTGATATTTCTGGAGAACAACGGAGTTGTGCAAAAAGGCTCTAATCTTGAAGGGAAAGCAGCCTTGTCTGTCCTTCAAGGCAGTAACATAACCATCAGGCATAGAGAGAGCAAACAATTGGAGGTAAGAGATTATTGGACGCATTTCCCTTTCCCAACAAGGGAAACACTTCTATCTTTCATTCTATACCGAATTCCTTCCTCGTTTTAGCAGTTTTTTTCGTCGCTCAGGAAAAAAAATCTTCCAACATCTCATTTTTTTTCATCGCGATGAAAAAAAATGGATTTTTCATCCCCATAGGGCAAATTTTTTCCTAAAGCTGAATTTCAAAAATCTAAAAATGGTTTTAGAGGCTGCAGAGGCTGTAGAGGCCACAATTATGAACACTCAAACGTTAAAGGAACTCGGTATAGAACAAAAGAAAGTCCCATCCAACATCAGAAATGAAAAAAAGTCCCTTAGATTTTTGTTCCATCTCAGACAGAAGTGTGTCCTCGGGCGGATTTTGACTCATTTTGACTCATTTTGACTCATTTTGACTCATTTTGACTCATTTTGGACTCATTTTTGACACATTTTAATACATTTTACTTTTTGAATGGCGATTTTGCTTTTTTAGTTTCTTTTATGATCACTTGGAAGCGTTGTCGTTAGAAGGTATACTGAGAAAGTTTGATTTACTTCATTTTCAGTCTTGTTTTTAAAAAGAAAACGTTGTTCTTGTTTTACAATTCTATAACAGATGAAGATGTCCTCTATAGATTCTGAGTATCATCTTTGCCGGCATCACTTTGTCACTGTCAACATGAAAAGTAGAAAAGTACCTTTCATTTTTCAAGGGACGATAATATCATGAGAGATCAAATGCTGAAGGGAGAATAGAAGGGGACAAGACATCTTGATCATGTTCTAGCATTAGCAGTGCAACAATTTTACTCTACGTAATAGAAAGATGATCGAATTAGGTCTCAAGCCCAATCAAGATTGTGGTCATGGGGGAAATTCGATCTCTTAATCCGATTAGTAGTTGACTTAATCCACTCTTTTACTCTGAACTAGAAAGCCAGTGTAGTACAGAAAAAACGGGTTTTGTATCCTCTATAGTCCTTCTAGTCTCTTGGAAAACAAGTGGCTTTCACCAGCCAAAATAATGGAGAAATAGATATGGCTCGCATGTCCAAGTTCATTGGGGCCAAACCAGAGGGTCATTGCATTACAAGACGCCAGATTTCCCACCAGATATCCATCCAAAATCCCTTGCTAAATCTGCTTCAACCTTGACAAAAATCAGGATTTTTTAGATCAACACTTTTTACCAATAACCCAAAAACACTTTACCGTAGATTACCTATTTAACGCCCTGAAGAAATAGGCGTTAATTCTTACAAAATAGGCTAGACTGTGCGTTGATTAAGATTGGGCGCTAATTAGGAGAGGGGCGTTAAATAGGCAATCTACGTTAGATTCTCTTTTTGGAATGATGGAGTTGGTTGAGTTAGAAAATGTATCCAAAAACTGAAAATGTCTTCAAAAACAAAAAATGTTTCCAGATACAAATATAATTATCCAAATACAGAAAATATATTCAAAATACTTTTTCTATGTTTCTGGATACATTTCATTTATTTGGATACATTTTCTTTATTTGGATACATTTTCTGTATTTGGATACATTTCCTGTATTTTTCTGGTGGGGAAGTGCGGGAGAAAATCTGCTCTCTCCATCTCTGGTTGCCACTTTCCCTTGGTTTGGCCCATCTATTGTCGTTTTCACACCTTGTCCTGTTCACATTTTTTATCCCTGTGACTGTAAGATGTAGTTTCAAGAAGGAAGCCTAGAGGTCCTCTCTAATAAAATATATTTCACAGAGGAGCAACAAAGCTGGAAACGTTGTCCCTTGCAAAGCTTGATTCTGTTACTTTCCCTTTATTTTAGATTAGACAATTTTGCAGTGATGGGGGGACGGAGGTCATTTTCCAAAGGGTTCATAGAACACCCATTTACGGTAATGACATGCAGATTTTCCCCTTTTTTCGACATCATCACTGTCCTTATTGGCAAGTGAGAGGAGCAGTTCAGCCTCACCAGCCAAAGATCCCCATTTCATGGGTCAACATCAAAAGGGGATTCCTTCAGCCAGGGAAAACCATTGGAAATTCCACAGTTTGCTGAGAAAAACTCTGAACACAACCAAAAACCGTAGATTGTAGTTTGTACCTTTCCTAAATCGGAAACAAAAGTTACCGTGGATTTTTTTTCCTTCTGATATTAATGTTGAAATTAAGCGTGAGCATTGCATGCTGGCGCTTCTACAGATCTATTCTTTTCCTTACTTCACCATTTGTCAACTTTTTCAATTTTTTCCCCGATTTTCAATTTTTGTCCCAATTTTCAATTTTGTCCCAGTTTTCAATTTTTTCCCAATTTTCAACTTTGTCAAATTTTCCCCAATTTTCAATTTTTTCCATTTGGTCCCAATTGTCAATTTTGTACCAATTGTCAATTTTGTACCAATTTTCAACTTTGTCCATTTTGTCTCAATTTTTTCCATTTTGTCCCAATTTTCAAATTTTTCCCAATCGTCAATTTTGTGTCGCGCCGTAGATTGAAACTTTCAATCTTGTTTGGTTGTAGAATAAGACTTTTTGGGGTTACTTACAAAATACCACGAAAAAAGAAAAGAAAGTTACCAGCAAGCTGTGAAACCAAGTAACATGCATATATGAAAATATCATGTGTAAGACTCTAGACGACCATATTAGACACATCACATGCCATCAAATGTGATTGACTTTGCCATTAAATTACAGTCAACCCTTCTTGCTTCCTCTCCTTCATGATCCCATTAGCAGCTGCTTTCTCAACATCGCAAAGTTTTTCTTGTAAGGTTGCGTGACTGCCAAAATGTATCTTACGTTCATTACAGATGGTTCCAAACTAAAGTTCACTAATGTACGACGAGAAGATGGAGGTGCCTACTTGTGCATGGCTTCTAATGGAATTCCACCCACAGTTTCCAGAAGATTTGAGTTGGTTGTAGAATGTAAGTATAATCTACAAATTTTATTAGTAGATGGCGTTTATGAAACCAATAGGCAATCTACGGTAGATTCTGTTTGGAATAATGGAGTTGGATGAGTTAAAAAATGTATCCAAAATACAGAAATGTATCCAAATACCGAAAATGTATTCAAATACACAAAAAAATTTCCAGATACAAATATAATTATCCAAATACAGAAATATATATTCAAAATACATTTTCTATGTATCTGGATACATTTTCTTTATTTGGATACATTTTCTGTAGAATGCAATACAGTAATTGAGTAATTCTTGAGCAAAGCAAGGTTGATGGCCAAAGGCAAAAATGTCTTAAATTCATGATAAAACGGAGATTTATGAAGGGTCACGTTACAATCCAAGAAAAAGAACCAAAAAAAGTTTCCATAGCTCATCAAATCACTGCTGCAGCTGTGCAGTTTATTGCAAACGTAAAAAAGCTCTACTTCAAAAAAAGTGCATTTTCACTCCCTGTTTGAAAATATCTAACAATATCTCATTTATTGAATAGTGCGCCAGCGAAGCGAGCTTCAGAAGATTGCTTCAACCAAATCTTATCTTTTTGAAAAAATGTTGCAAAATGAGACATTTTTGGGGATTTTCAAACTTCGACTAGGAGCATCAACTTTTTCTTTCTTTTTTGTGGGCAACATCTGTCAAATTACGTGCATGAATTTCGATATAATTTCTTTCTTTCATTCTATACCAAATTTCTTCCCCGTTTTTGTGTTTTTTTTTCATCCCCTCGGAAAATAAATCTTCCAAAAATCTCATTTTTTTCTCATCGCGATGAAAAAAATGGATTTTTCTACCCTAAAGCTGAATTTCAAAAATTTAAAAGTGATTTTTAGAGGCTGCAGAGGCTGTAGCGGCCACAATTTAGAACACTCAAACGTTGAAGGAACTCGGTATAGAACAAAAGAAAGTCCCATCCAACATCAGAAATGAATAAAAGTCCCTTAGATTTTTGTTCCATCTCAGACAGAAGTGTGTCCTTGGGCGGGACTTTGCTCTCTTGGGTTTCTATTACAACCCTCGCTTCGCTCGGAGGGCTTGGAGCAGTAAGGCCAACTCTCGGGAGTAAAGTCCGGCCCTTGGAAACACTTCTCCCTGATATGGAAAAACAATCTTCGGGATTTTTCATTTCCGATGATGGAAAGAGACACTTGCTACTCTTATGAGCCTTTTTCTACTTACTTTTTATGGTTATTTTCTATACTTGGCCAGTGGCCACATCACCAGGCAGTATATTACGTCATTCAGTCACTTTATTTCTTAGAAACACATGCAACCATTCATAGCCAAGAATAGAATGAAGCCTCAGCTCTGTTCTACAAAGAGAACATGAGAGATTAAGACTCTAATCTAGTTTTCTCCCACGTCAGACCATAATACACCAAAGCTTTCTTTCTTTTCCTTTTTAGCCAAAGAATGAGAAAAGTTTCAAATTGAGTGGCAAAGGAGTTTTTTGCCACAATCAACCGCTCTGTTTCCGACTCAAACTTCTAAAGAAAACGTTAGACATTGAAGACTTACGAGTCCAATTAAGCGATGACAAAGATGAGAGTCTGTTCAGCAAAAGTGTCACAGACTTAAAAATAAAAGAAAGAAAGCAACGCATTCGTTTTTGTTTCGAAAAAGACACTTTCCAAGCTGGAAAGTACTCATTGGTGGTGAGTACAAAGGCCAAAGAAGGCCAAGCCTCTCCTCATTCAACGACTTGGGATTTCCGTTTAGCCTCTGAAGCAGAAGAGGTGGTGGTCGAAATACGTGCTCCTCAGAAAATCTTGGCTAATGGTGAAACCATTCTTAGAGCCATTTCCAGAAATTGCTCTGCTCTTAGCAAAGAACGAGGAAATGGTTTCAAGCAACGCAAAGCTGCCGCCGCAACTCAATTTACCACAAGAAGACATGCAGATAACAGACCTGGGATTTTCCAATGGATATCAGAAAATGAAGACATTGACTTGACAGATTGTGAAAAGGCTAGATGTCCTGTCAATGGATTGGTTGGAGGGAAAACTTACAGGTAAAATTCTTAACTTTTCTATTTTGCAAACCTGGTGACATTTTAGGTGCACTATTTTCAGCTTCAATGTCACCGAAGTTATTCCTAATGAAGATGGAAGTTTGTTAGAAACGCATGCTTCTAAACGACTCAGTGTGGCCTCAAAAGGCCTCAAAGCAGTGATACCAACCTCGCAAATCACAGTGAGTCAAGAAGGACGAATTCAATTGACTGGAAAGTTATCCGTTGATTTGGACATGAACCCAGACTATGCCATGACCTTTGATTGGTATTGCTCAACCATTCATAATGGTAGCTGTACCATCATCGATTCAGACCAAACTTTAGAGGAAAAAATGGGCGTGGCGGAATTTCGTAAAGCTGATTTGGACATTTCTGCTGAGTTTTTACCCGTGGGTCAATACATTTTCAGCTTGAATGTATCCAAAGGTGAAAAGTGGTCGGAAACCCAAGCCAGTGTGGAAATCACTTTAGAAAGCATTCCTGAGGTTCGAATTGTGGCCTTAGATAATATGGCCTTGCCGGGCAAAAAGTTTGTGGCTACAGGTAATTCCATCCAATTGGGGTCGAAACATCAGAGGGGGGATTTTTCTCCCCCAGATTCATTCCCAGGAAATGGTATTTTTTGCTAACTACTGTAATTTCTTCTTTTCAGCTTTGGTCACAGCGGAAATTGGAACCAAAGTTNAATGTAAACGTAGCTCGCTTCGCTCGCAATGTTGAATGAGACTTTTTCTGTGATTTTCAAACACCGTGAGATTCATTACCAGGAAATGGTATTTTTTGCTACTGTAATTTCTTCTTTTCAGCTTTGGTCACAGCGGAAATTGGAACCAAAGTTCGTTGGGAAAGTGAAGACTGTGATTTGTCCCAAGTCTCACAGTCCTTTAAAGAGCAATTTTTCCAGACCAAAGCATTGAACCAAGAACGATTTTACTTGATTATACCAGCCACACAAAAATGTTTCAACAATCCCGATTCCACTTACAAATTCTGTCTCATTGCTGAAAGTAACAATCGAAGAAACAAGGCATGTACCGAAGTCAAAACACCTGAGAATTTAGATGTCAATGGAGTAACTTTAGAGGTCAACGAGACCTCACTACCTTTTGTCGATTTGACCATAAGCAGGGAAGTTGAAAATGCTCTAAAATACTACTTTTACCTACAAATGCCACAAGAGAAAAATCATCAAATAATCCTTGGCTTATCGCATGATGATTCAACATTAAAAGATGTGATGTTACCTCCTGGATCAGGATTGATTTTGAGTGCCAAAATATGTTCAGAAAATGTATGTGATGAAATACCTTCAATTACAATTGATGTACCCTCTAGAGAAATATTAGAAGAGGAGTTGAGGACACGATTGGAAGACATCAGAGCTTTACTGACAGATGAAAAATATTTAGATGTCATCTCAGAATTTCAAGTTTTGTTATCCATAAGTAAATCTGGGGGAAAATGGGAGCAACAGAAAAATGGAGTTTGTGGAGCTTTTTATCGAGGAATTATCACTGCAATGAATGACTTGGCCTCCCAGAATTTCACCACGGAAAGTATTTTTGAAGCTAATGTGATTTTGGATGCTTTAGACATGTCACCTTGTCATTTTGATAATGAGGTCATTAGCGAAAATCGAACCCGAGCCTTAGACGCTGCAACGGAACTTTTGGCAAATATGGACGAAGCAAAAAAATTGCAAATGGCAACGAATATAGAAAAGTTTGAGTCTGGATTCAGGCAGCCTCGAAAAATATTCAAACGTGAATCAACTAAATCTGCTTTGGATTTTTCCGCCATTCTGGATGATTTACTCAAAAAAGAATTATTTGATCCCAAAAATTTGGAACGAAAAATGAAAATATTTCAGAATCTAGTCACGAATCTAAGCTCATCTGACGTGGATCGATGCGCAGATCTAAGGGAAAAATTGACTTTTGAGGCGGCGTTAGAAGCTGCTCAAGGGATCACTGCTCAAGACCCGCCAGTGGAATTAAATATTGAAAGTCTTAGCATGAAAATCACCAGAGACTATCCAAAAGTTTTGGAGAACATGAGGTCCCTTTTTTCAGATGAGGCTTACAGTCGAGTAAGTTTTTCAGCATTATAAATTATCAATTAGGACTTATTAATTCTTGATTATTTACATAGGTTTGGTTTAACATCTCAACCTTGAACACCATCAAAGGTACTATTGAAGACACATTGGAGACATTTTCCATAGCAACAGCTGCACTGAATATCGACTTTGTCACAAATTGCTCCGAAAGTTTCAATCCAATGGGAGAAATGAAAAAGATGCTCAAAGTCTTCTACTTAGACTTTCTTGATAAAGATCGTGAAGAAAACGTGACCTTGAATAGCCTTCGCCAAAAACGATCCATAAGTGATTCCGTTGGTACCTTGGATATTAACGTTGACTTGAACGTTCCCATTGACGACATCTTCAACAACACTCACTTAGCCTGTTTCCTAATGCACCAAGGGATCTGGAACGCCTCCTTTTGCAACGTCAACAAGGTCACCACCACCGGCAAGTACGCTCAAGTCCACTGCAACTGCCAAAACTCCGGCTTCATTGCCGTCGGTTTGGTTTCCAACACCGACAACGAGACTGTCTTCATCGAAGAAGTGTTTGCTTTCAAGGAGAAACTCAAGTTTAAAATCGAGGAAAATTATCAAGATTTGGTCCAAGGATCCGAGCAAGAATTCAAATCAAGTATACGAAGTCAATTGATGGACATTCTGGATTGCGAACCCCTAAATATCCGCGAATTGCGTATTACCCAAGGAAGTATAATCGTGGAATTTTTATTAGTGGGCGCGGATAAAATGGAGGCGGAGCAATTGAAACAGTCTCATGCCGAAATGGTGGCTTTGTTGGCTTCCGGAACCTTGAAATTGGAGGTGGAAAATGCCACTGGTACCACCCAAATATTGAAAGTGCCTAAGCAATGTGTAAGCAATTGCGACGATACAGGAGGTGTATTATTACGGGACGAGGAGGACTTTGCTCTTTTAATTATCGGTTCGTGTCTCATGGGAATCGTTTTCTTGGTCCTCATATGTATTATTGTGGGAGTTTGTTTGAAGAAGAAGAAACAAGATGAGAAACTAAATAAGTTGGCACCAATTAGAAATGAAATGACGCCCAGTTATAGAGCCATGGCTTTCACGGAAAACATGGAGGGAACGACGGATAGTTTGGTCAAATATAAACGGAATCCAACTTATGTCACCAGTTCACCTATGATGCCTTTACCTGCGGCCTACGAGAATAATGTGAGGTCACAGAGTCTGAAAAGTGTGAGGCTTGAGGATGCGGAACGTGGTCAATTGGTTAACAACGAGGGTAACAATGTTCCGGATCGTGCTCGATACAAGGAACCCTCACAAAAGGAATTGATATCAACACAAACTTTGCCAGAGAAAAAGATGCGGGAGATTTTGGAGAAGGCTAGTAATCATGGTAGTTTACCTGGAACACCTCAAGACCCTCAATAAACTTAAAGTAAATAAAATAAAGCATGAATCAAAGACTTGAAAGATTTTGCTTCTAGTATTTATAAAGGTTGTGAGATTATCCTTTTAATTTTGCGTTAAATACAAAAAAGTTTTCCAAGTAATCACTAATCACCGCCTTCATCGCAATTTGCTTCTAAGCATTATAGCAAAATGTCTAGACATTTGTGCTTCAAAGAAAGTGTATCAGACTTCTAAGAAATCAACAAAAACTATTTCCATTAAAGTTACGGAGGTACAATCTTAAAAGGATGTATTGCAGAAAAATTCTTGAAAGGTAAGCAGAGCTGTTTATCAGATGCATCTGAGGAATAATTCAAGTACTCTTTCGGAAATCTTATTCATCGGAATACAATTGTTATATAATCCTACTAAAAAAAAACTTGCTTGATTCTGAGCACGATATATATATTTTTTTTTTTTTTTTTGAAAGGTAAGCAGAGCTGATTATCAGATGCATCAGAGGAATAACTCAAGTATTCTTTCGGAAATCTGATTCATCGGAAACGATTGTTATCAAATCCTACTAAGGAAAACTCCAAACTTGTGTCTGTCCTCACCTTATTACGGCCTCAGTTATGAGGCTACGAGGTTGAAATTTCGCATGTACGCTAGAAGTAGGCTACTCGAAGTCGGCCTCTTCGAGGCTGTTCGAGGCAGCGAGTGAGGTGTGCCGTGGGGGCGCCACCGGAGGCCTCGCAAGTGGCGAAGGCAGCGGATTGCGAGTACTAAAGGAATAGAGATCAAAGAAAAAGTTGTTTGAACGTCATCATACGTCTATAAATGATTGAATGCAATCTGTAACTTAAAACAAGTCTCTGATGCTGTTTCCCTTAGGTCCGCCTTTACCTTACGCTAGAATTTGTCGTCCATTTTCAGAAAATCAAGGAGAGTACAGTAGTGCAGCTTGTTTATTATTCGTCCCATGTATCATCGCAAATGTATACTACATAAAATTTCTCATAAAAAGTTTTTTTTTTGTTCATAGATTAGTGTGTCATGTGTGTATCAATCATTGTCCAAGTCAGGAGAAAGAGTTCAACAAGAAACGACTGAGAAGAAAAGGAAGATGAACAAACTGAAAAATGTATGAGGGATTTTAACCAAGTTTTGTTTCAAAGTCTATTTAAAGCCACCAAACAACTTCTTTGTTCTCATTCTTGACCTCCTCAGGCAACAACTTTTCTAATGATCTATAGATCAAGACAAGTTCTCTCCAGCTGGGATCAGTCATCAAAACTTTAGGGCTGAATTTCATGGCCAATTGCTTCATATACCGGTCCATTTCAATCGTAGCGTCTTGTAAGTTGACCAAACGAATGTATTGGGGAATACTGACGGCGTAGCCCATGAATTCCGGCCTTTTTTGTTTCATCATCGTACCTGACCGTTTTCTCATCAATCGACTAAGGCTAGGATCAACCTGGAAAGAAAAAAATGGTTAGATGTCTCTAATGAAATAATTATAAGTTTTATTGTACTTACAAAGTCATCGCTGCCTCTCTTGGGCTCCATATGCATCAAGGCTTTGGCCTCATTTTCGACGATTTGCATTTTGGAAACGAAATCTTTAGGCATGATTTCGGCAAATGCGAAGCCTAGAAAAGCCAAGTAACAAGTCAAGATCAACTTTTTACTCGCCATAGTGTCTTTTCAAGATGCGATTGGCAAGTGTGTGAAAGAGGAGTAGATATCGGCGGTTATATACATACAGCTTCAAAGGAGAGCAATTGTGGAGGCTGCGACAGCAACAAGGAGCAACCTTTCTGTGACGTCTGACTTGATTCTTATCATCACGTATTCAGAACCAGATGGTCTGTACTTATCACATTTGGACATCTTTTACAATAAAGTCCTTGGATAATACCCTTTCCTTGGTATATTTATACACTAAAAAATACACATCCCGGATGTACTCTATTTTTGAATACACCTACACATCTTGATGTATCCTGTCTTTAAAATACGGATTTCTAACAAAGATTTGGTGGTGCGTTGATTATATCTCTTCAAGATACTTCAGGAACGACGCTCGCATTTAAAAGCA